>CM073772.1:71764508-72030304 GCA_037158775.1 Hetaerina titia | reverse complement strand
GCAACGCTAATGCAATGAATTTGAATTCGAATGGTAGCGTTAAACAATGATAAGGAATCTGGGGTTAATTTTTCTCAATTGTATGTAAATTTACGTGAGTTTGCGTTTTGGTAACGCTTTCCTTTCCTTAACTTTGCATATAGGTTCGTAGTCGTTTCTTTTGTAATGCGTTCCTATTTACTTTCTTTATCGCTGGGATGATTTTCGAATTGCCGTTTTAGAACTACCGACAGCTTAATGCTCTCCCGGACAAATAACACGCAATATAACTAACGCATCGATGGGGTTTCCAATTTATTACTCGTGAATATACGAATTGCTTATGCGTTAGGGTTAAAACACATGAGTTGAAACTAGTTTTACCTTAAATTATTGCGCGTATAAAGTCAACTGGTTTTCCTTTGTATCCTGATGTGATGTAAAGAAAATATAATAGTATCCCTTATGTAGTTGGCTCAATGATAACTCATTGGTTATTATATTGGACAAATATTTACAAATTTACAAAAATTTACTCTATATGGGAAAAAAAGTTTATTCTAGACTCAGACTAAAATTAATAGTAGAGGGGGCAGCATTATATCCTAAATGGAGACAAAATGTCATGCGAACATTCTTAGTGTATGTATGCATGGGGTTATACAAAATGGTGATTTCACGAAAATTTTGACTCGAGCTGAACTCAGCTTTAGATGAAAATCCCATGACTTGTTGTACTCTTTGAAAAAAATATAATTTGGAGAGTTTAGCGAGAATAAAAAAAAAACAGGAATGACGACCATTTCTCAAAATGGTGGTTTCCAAAAACAGCCAATTGTCATGTCCTAATATCTCAGAGCAGAATTAGCGTAAAATACCTTCGATGGCTCGTTTCGATGTAACCAAAGTGAAATATTTAGTAAAAGCACTAAACTTTTATAAAAACAAATTATTTCGAAAACATTAAATGTTTTAAACATTTTAATGTTTGAACTTTTAAAATTCCTGAACGTTGATTTCATAATTTTTTTAAAAATTAAAACATTTAATATAGTATATTTTCCATTACTTTTTGGGGGAGCGATTTTCCATCTAAGAAATAAAAATTAAAAAATATTCCTTTTTAATTTTTGGCAGAGTTTCTTTAAATGCACACTTATTTACTACCGTATATCTGGTGGTACAACCTGGGTAAGCAGATAAATAATGGCTTTTTTATCTAAACGTAATATCAAATTTAATTATGCCCTTTAAAGTTTTCAACGAGTAATTATTAAACATGTGTATGCTAAAGTTTTAAATGTGTTTACTATTAGAGTGGCTTATGTTTAATATATTTTTACACCGAGCATTGAACTTACTTTTTGAGCCCATGAGTATCCACCTTAGAAAGAATATAATTTGATTTTTTTTTCCGTAACGATTCTTGGGTGCAGATTTACGGAGAAATTTCTGATCTTTATAGTTTTCATTATTTTTGTCTGTCGTCCTATATTCTGCAAAATAAGTTTGGTTGAAATTTAGGTTGAAAAATATTTGTGATTAAAAACAAGCTTTCCTTATATTTTAGATGAAAAATAAAGGCAAGTTAATCTGTCATAATAGAATACATTACCATTGGTGCCACTTTACACGTTATTTTCTTTTTTGCCTATTTATGATCCTCTTTAGAGTCAAAATACACTCAACATAAGTTACAAAATAACTGAGATCCGCAAAGCGTGAAGTTTTTATTTTGAACAGTCGTCCTTCAAAGATTGATAACCTGTGGATTAGTTACCCAATGAGAGTTTAGGCACTGCTCAAGTTCTTCGCTCTCATCCCAAGCCCAGTGTAAAGACAATTGGCATTTGTATAATCCGGTGTAATAGTCAAATTTCAACAAATTAAAGGCGGATATTGAATGATTCAAAAAATCTATCAAAATGCTGCATGCCGCATGAAAACCTTTAAATATGATCTATTGTCCGGAAGGACAAGTTTATTTTACTGCATCGTCTTTATTCTTGGCAGATGTTTTCTCCTATTTAGAGAGATGGATATTGACAGATATATTTAGAGAGGGAAGAAAAACGGTGAGAGCGATAGAGAGAGCGAAACTTATAGAGAAAGAGAGAGAAAAATAGAGAAAATAATAGACGCAGAGAGAAAGGTAGTATAAACAAGAGAGCCATATAAAATTTCGAAACACATAAAATATATATCTTAGAGTAGCCTGTGTTTTTCATTAAAAAGACATTTTTGGACATTTATAACGATCAAGGTATTACTTAATACTGCGCGTAACCACATGAGGCGAGAGGCGATACGCTATCACGCTCCTGATGGGTTTAATTTGTCGCTAATTACTCATATATATAAATCCAGGATTATCGTATCTCATACTGAATGCCAGAGAGATATATATATAACATCGATACTAAGACCGCACTGTATGGAATATAAAATTAAGATTAATCAAGAGTCTTATTTGATGGCATAGTAGCAATCTGCTTCTCAGTAGGTTTCTTTTTACTCTCCGTAAAATTATGCACCACCCTGATGAATCATGTCTTAATTAGGTTCTTAATGAAGGGGTTTTTACAGAGGGATTTTTGTTCGAGAAGGACGCAAACAGATTGAATTTTAGTGCCTGACGTGAATCAGTGTCGAGTCTCTTCTCTTCATTCCCGGAAGAGCACGTTGAAGACAACTTAGTACACTGTGCTCAATGTTTACTTGCGATTACTTCCGCTCGAGGAAAGCTCGGCCGAGAGGAAAGAGTGGATTATAGGAGGAGGAGGATTTAGGGATGAGGGGTTGAGGATTTTGGGGCAAGGCTGGTGGAGAGATCTGGCAAAGGAAAGCAAACCAAGTGGAGAGAGAAAGAGAGAGGAAAAATTATTTGGATAAAAGTAGGATAATAGAGCTTCATCTTACGTATTGCTCCTACACATAAGACAATAAACAGAGGTAACACGGTGAAAAGAGGGGACCAACATCGAAAGGCGCACTGGACGAGTGAGGATGAAAGAATAAAGCAAGGGAAACAGAAACTATTGGTTCGGCTCTTGCGGAGAGATATAAGATTAGATTTTCCACCAAAAATCGATACCCCTTTATTTGGGTAGGCACAGGTACACAAGACTCGTGTCTGACACCGGGGAAGGGAGAATATGAAGACTTCCGACCACCATCCAGATTACGCACGAGAGTAATATGATCACGTATTGAAGGATTTAATCGCCAAAGGAGAGCGTTTCTGCAGAGGTCTTGTTTCTACCTGTCAACATTTATGTAGACTTCTTGAGATGATGAATTTATTATACCCCGCAATCACATAATGAAATGGTTGTTCCCATATTTCCTGTCGCACGCTCTGAGATGGGAGTGGGGGAGGAGCGATTACTCTAAGAACGTCAAGAAGAAGCTGATGTGTGTCTAGAAGTAGTCGAAACGGAGCAACATTCTCGCAGAAAAATCTTTGTTAAACCGTAGGAAAACGTTATGAAGATACAACGATGAAAAAATCTATGGGAGGCGTGAAATATGAATATATGAGGGAGAAAAACAACGTGAGGGAATATAATATGCAAAAGGAGAAGATTGAAGCTGATATATGTGTATAAGAGGAAGAGAGAGAGAGGAAGAGAAATGAAAATAACGTAAATAGCGATGCAAGGGAATGAGGCGGTCGAATCCAAAGCGTGAACCGGATACTTTTGTTTCTTTATTTTTTGAAATTTGCCCCGATAAAAGGTTATACAAACACGTCGTAAAAATTTACGCGCGAGATGTTTGGCGAAAAAGTTATTTTTCTAACCCCAACCAAGACAGGTATGTGAGCGCGGAGGAGAAGTTAAAAAAAAAGTGAAGAACGAAAGGTTTGTGGGAAAAATGAAGTGAAGGGAGAACGATGAAGGTTACCATAGGAAACAAAAAGGCGAAAGGCGCTGCAGGGAAAAGGGGGGAAGATGGGCGGGAAAGGAAGAAAATTACTTGGCGAGGGAAAATGGGTGGGCGTAATGGGCGAGCATTAAACGAGAAAGATAGTGCACGCGACGGGGGTAAGAGGGAGATTAAGTCAAGCGTTTGTCCTCCCGAAGATGTCGGGACGGGACGGCATAAATACTAAATAAGGAACACTGATGAATAACAAAGTGCGGCAAAGGAGGGACGTGAGGTGAGGATGGGGGTAGGGAGGACGGGAAAGAAGCCAAAACTCCTAGTCAAAGTTCTTAAGAGAGCGATTTAAGAGACATGTCGGGATTTAAGGAGAAAAAGGCGGAATTACAGAAGTTACTGCTGATCGGACAGGCAAGTGACTTCATTATTTCAACAGAAACATATTGATTAAAAGGACTATCCTGATAATTGTTCTCATGTGACGTAAACACTGAAGTTTAACTCTTGTCATTTACTCTTAAAACTTCATGCTATTCACTTCACTTTAGCATACAGGTGAATAATCTTAGAGATATTTTTCAAATTCAGACACCTTGATGATTGATTAAATGATGAGTTATTTTTTAAAAATTCAGAAAAATAATTTTTACTATAACACAACGCAGGGAAAAATAAATAAATATGCAGAGGGTAGGGTTTGTTGATTAAGATCACACAAATTTCTAATTTTTTTAGTTCATCGTCATTTCCGGGTTTTTATGATAATGCCTACGTAATAAAAAAGAAAAAGTCGATATTTTTACTGAACGTTATAATTTTAAATTCATCAGAGCGTAGGTGTTATTAATTGCGGTATTAATTTATGAATCATAATAAAAAAAATCGAAACAAAATTACATTCTCGGTATTATTTATGAGAAATTTAATCTACTATGAATCATGCATTGACTTTAAATTGGAGTTCATGCAACGTAAACCTTGTTTTGCATCTTAGATCTGAAATATTCATCACATATCTAATTATTGGAGCAGGGGTTATTGCTATTTTATGTCCCTAGGAAAAAAATCATCGACATGAGATTGAAAAGAGAAACTCTATAATTCCACATAGATTCCACATAGACATGAGATTGGTTTTACGTGAATCTCAATTGTTTTTCATTGTCTTCTAGACAATGTGCCTCGTTATTTTTGCCTCGTTTTCACGTGTGCCGTTTAACCACCTGTGTTAAGTATGCTAGGCCGGAATCATCCATTGTAGTTTATTCCATTTACTGCTAACTATTGCCCAAGGCAAGTATTTCGCTCACGCAATTATGACTTTATCCCTCATTTATTTCAGTGTGTCTTGCGCTGAACGCATATAAATTGTGATAAAAGACGCAGAAAAAATTCCTTTATTTACTAACATTTCTTAAAACGCCTTATGGGTTACTCGATTAACCCATTTTATTATTTACTACCGTCTGTAGCAACGTAATTCCGTCTCCACCAATCGCATGTTACTACCGCTGCAGGAGTCTCGCAAGCCTAGAAAAATATATTATGTACTTACGAGCCCATTTCATGATAGAACGTTCTTAAGGTGTCAATTTGGTAAAGAAGTACTTTATAGTACTCTTTTAAATTCACTTAAAGTAACGCGTCGCATTCAAATAGGCACGTATGCATTGACAAGGAATGACGTGGATCGTATTTACGACAACACGCGTGGGCAGCATTTCGAAAGGAGTTTTAATCATGAAGATCAAACCTGTTTTCTGGGCAAGAATTTAAATGAAAAATATATGAAGCGTTTACACTTAACCTCATTTCTTTGTCGTTTTTCGAAGAAACGTTAAAGCACAGTTGTTAATTATATTGTTGGTCTAAATAAATTCGCCTTTTTAGACTAGGGGTAAAATGATTATACAATGTAATGTTCTGTGTTATAATATGGGTTTTTTAAATTTATTTTATTTTTATTTGTTTATGCACCCTGCAATCCACCACTAAGGTGTGTGGTAGGAGATACGAAGGAGGAAGGAATAGGAGGTAGGAATACACACCAGACTAATTTGGACCCGAATATGAATACCGCGGTCGGACATTGTTATTTTGATCCCTTTTAGTTCGTGGAAAATAATGAAACTTTAATCTATCTGTCCTACACTTACTCTCTCTTATTTTATTGAAATGATATCGCTTAGCGTAGTACGTTGGGGGCAATAATACATTTTTAATTTCACTGATAAACAAACGTCCTGTCATTTTATCCAAGATATTTCATTTGTAATTTAACCTTCACTTAGTGAGTGATTCCCAGCCCAGCTCCTCTAATATTTTGGATACGCCACTAAGTTTATCACAACGACGTTTTACAAATCTAGCTCCTCTTTGATGCACGTGATCTAATTCAGCAATCAATCCAACTCCGTAAGGATCCCATACACTTGAAGCATATTCTAACTGAGTCCTAACCATCGACAGATAAAATTTCTTTTTGACCTTTTCATTACACTTACCTAGTACTCTTCTAATAAATGATAATTTTTTGTTAGCTTGTCCACATATTCCCCGTATGTCTTTCACCAAAGAAAGGTCGTGAGTGAGGGTAACACCTAAGTATTTAATCGAGTCTACACATTCCATTTTCATGTTCCGATGAAGTAGGCGTTCGGGTAGGAATTTCTCTTCTTCCAAAAATTTATCACTACGTACCTTTTTAATTTAATTGTAATTGCCAAGTTACGCACCAGTGTTGTATAGCAGTAAGTTCATCTGATGAAGATGCTATGTCCTCGGGATCACAGATATCACGGTAAACCACTGCATTGCCGGCAAATAAACACGTGTTACTAGTTACTACGAAGTCAATGAAGTTAACGTAAAGTAGACGATTACATTATTAGATTAACAGACGTCCGATTACACACTCCTGGGTAACACCTGAAGTAACTTCAGCTGTATTTGAGCTAAGTCCATTCATGAAGGCTTTCTTAAAATTCAGAAAAACCACGTCCACTGGAACATTGTTCTCTCCCGAAATAAGAATGTCATTAACCAAAAGCGCAAGCTCATTTTTCATGTATAACTCCTGATTACTGATGTGTTTCACGATCGAACTAGCAGCTATATGTTCTATAACCCAAGAAATGGATGTGAGGGAAATATGTCTGTTATTCCTCGGTTCCTCCTTGTCTCCGTTTTTAAATATTGGTGGTACGTTAGCCGTTTTACGATCTCTGGGTACCTTGTTATCCACCGGCGACTTCTTAAATATTATTTCTAGATACAGCAAGATTTCCGAAGCTAGATCCTTATATAAGAACGGGTATTTCATCGGGCCCGGAGGATTTATTAGGCTTAATATTTTTCAGCAAACTATTCCATTATATGAGATTTCAGTTATGGACATCGGTTTACTGACACAATATGGTACGCTATCGGAGGCATTCGATGAGAAATTGGTGAAGACGCTTTAAAGGAATGAACTTGCTGACTGCTGAGTGCGTGATCTCAAGTAATTCCACGTATATTCAGTGTATCGGTGACTACTATCTGTTTTAAAACTTGCAAATTGGCTCTAGATACTCCTAGGCAGACTCTAGACACTCCTTTTTACCTCCAGGTACTCTTAGCTTGACGTAAGCTGTGCGATTTCTTGGATATCTCAATCTCTAGGGAACCAAAGACAACACGTGTAACTGCTTTATCATGCATATCCCGCCATTGGCTTACTAATTGGCGGCGTAAAAGAAGTGCGAATATTGAGATTCGATCCCAGTATCTTTGGGGCAAACGGATCCAGATGAGTGAATTCGCTAAGTCAATGGTTTCGCGCATATCCGACCCGAGTTCGAAGCCTTGAGATATCTAATATCGTGATCTTCAATAAGCCTGTCGATACTTGGAATCATGAACAGCCTGTTTCACCTTTAAGGAAAATAATTTTAGATTGGTATGTAATAAACGAGAATCAATGTGTTTCATTTATTTCATCAAATTTCTGGTAGACTTCACATATTATACTAGTGATAAAAATGAAAAAAAACTTACAAGTGTTTAAAGAGCATTTGGTTATAAATTTGAAAATTTTAAATTATGAAACATTTAGTAAGAGTATTTTTTAGCCAGTGACTTTTAGTTATTGAAAATATTCAGTTTGATTCTTTAATTTTCGCTTTTTCTCGTACAAATGCCAATTTCTTACTAATCACTCGGTCAACATATGTGATAAGGGGATAATAGACAATTCGTCAAGTTTGGATGCGTTTTCCCCAGGCGACCGACGAGACACACGTAGGGACCTGTCACTCGCTCCGTTTGGTGGCACTTAGATGCTTTGGCTTACGCTGCTAACGTCTCCAACCCGTTCTCCGTCCGCCGCATCCTTATTCCCCCGATTAATTTACCCAATCCAGGGCATTACATTGTCGATTGAGTTTCCCCCGCGCATATCGTCTCCTCCGCGCCGCCGGGAGCATCTTATCTCCCGGCGGAATCTCCCGACTCGCTATTTTTTCCCCCTATCCGCTCTCAGTCTCTCCCATTTCACTCCCTCTATGGATGAGTCGTTTTGCTTAATTTATTCCCCCCGTCGGCTCCACCTCTCCTCCCTCTCCACCCCTCTCCCCTCGCTCCTTCTTCTCCGCTCGCTCTATCTACTGCTTCTTTTTGACGATCTGTTTGCAGGGATCTCGCCGCTGCTCCCGGAGCCGGTGGGGAGGGAACCTCGATCGTCGTCTTACGCTCTCTTTCTCCCTCCTGTCCCCTCCCCCCAACGAACCTTCTGATTTCTCGCATCCCGCCGGGATCCTTCCGATTTCGTCCTCCTCTTCCTCCCCCACATTTAATCTTTCACGAATCGCATTCCTCTCCCGCTCCCACACCCTAATCTCATTCGTCCAAAAGTTCTACTCGAGTTATTCCTCTGTTTGTTGGTTCGATCTTATCTATGCGGTTTCACCCTTTGTTGAATTCGCTCAGGGAGCCAACGGGGGAAGAGGGTAGAGGTGCTATGAGGGAGCCCTTTGAAGGGGAGAGATTGCAGTATCTTGCTCCGCCCCGTCCTTCCACTTTCCTCGGTGCGAGGAAATAAGGGCATCGATGCTTCGGTTTCATTCGATGTGAAATCTTTTGGTGCGTCCCAATTTGTTAGATCAATCCCCGGGCTGCTCCGTATCTGTCCCTTATTCTAAGCCGATCCTTCCGATCTCTTCTTCTTGCGGTTTTCGGTTCTGGCAGCGTTTCCCATTGCCCACTCCTCGTAATACCACTTCGGCTCTCTCTCTCGTAGTTCTCCCTTCTAACACGGCCTTCAGTCCGCTGTTCTGACTCTGAATGTGTCCAATTAGTTTTCCTCTTCGTCTCGTAGCGTCGTCGCGGCCGTCCCTAGGCTTCTCCCTTATGAGCGTTCTCCTTTGGCTTCTCCCTTAATGAAGAAGGCCTCTCTCTCTTCCGAGTCCTTCTTCATTAGTCAGCGGGGTTCGTCCGTTTTACTTCTACATTTCGGTCGCTTCTAACAGTCTTATATCCGCTTTCGCCGTCTTCCTACGCCTCAAAGTCACATAGGTGAAATTTATTTTGCAGTTGTTTCTTACAAATCGGCGTTGTTTATAACTTTTGGATAAGTGGAATATGTTCAGAAGCAAATTGTTTTAGACATACTCCGACGACGTTTCCTGTATACGTGTTGGGTAAGATGAAAGTAAAAATTCATATTATTAATTTATTTCCATACCCTTCAAGCTACCACTAGGGGGTGAATACACAACAGAATAATTTTACCCGAACATGACCCTACCGCGGTCGAACAACGTTATAATAATCCCCTATTGTTCGTGGAAAAAATCCGTCAACTTGAATGAAACGCTTGCTTCCAAAATCGCAATTGCAAATCAAAATTTTAAACATTTTCATGCGTGGTTTTGCAGGGTGAGCGAGAAACATTATTTATATAAGATATTTCAAACTGTTTCTTTTTTCTCTACACTACAAACTACTGTTTTTGTAATTAGATGACTTTTTAACGAAGGAAACTTTTTTTATCTACTATTTTCCTTGCTTCTCTTATTATTAATTTCGATTTATCTTTCAAAGGAAATTCACTAAAGCATTCATCGATTTGCATACAATTCTGTCAAATTCATTGCCTGTGAATTTCGCGATAGTAAATGAAAAGTGAATATGGTAGAATTGTATGAGTCGGAGGTTGGGAATTCCTTGAGCGCTTTCAGTGGTTGGATCACCCTAATACTTTGGTTGGCATTCCTCGGATCGAATATAACCATAATTTTGCCCCTTGCTAAAAAACTAATACTTTCAAAAATTCATGACCTAAGATTATAAATGGAAATCTTGTAAGTTTTCTCCGGAAAATAACCGACATTCAGATTCATTAAAAATGCTTACTAAATTTTTTATGTCCACATATGTATAAATGCATCCAAATTTTTCGCGATACCAAACTCTTGCCACCGCAACCCCATGTGAGGGATGGCAATAATATCTTTAAGCTATTTAATTCTTGGGACGGAAGAATTGGAAACGTCAGTTTCACTGCTGTTCCAATATACCTGATGGCAGTAATGCTATAACACCGTTTTGAGTACCATAGGAAAATATTGCTAACTTTCGATATATAATTCTTCTTATAATTTGCTATGTACCAATTAAAAATATTACGGTATTTTCATAGTAAATATAGGTGTGCCTGATTGGTTCTTTCTAGGTGATTAAACATGAAAATTAAATATCCTGGGAACTGTTAGATTAATTGGCTTTTATTTGTATTCCATAGGAAAGGGTTTGCATTTAGATAAGATTTGTGAATTTGAAACAGCGTTCCATTTATTTCTCCTTTGGGTTTTATTATTTTGGCATACAGGAGTAATGAATATAGTAATTGGACTTGGAAAAGCAATACATTTTTATGTAAGAAGTATAGAACAAGACCAAGTTTGCGTGACTTAACCAAGTTATATACCGTAGTAATGCGAGGGACTACGGAGAAATGGGTAGGGAATGGTGTAGAATGATGAGTTATCCTAAGTCATTTTAGCATTAATTACTTAAGATTATAATTAAATAATGTTTCTGATGAAAAACGCAAATTTCTAATGCGATGAAGCGCCACGTTAAATTGTAGTTGCTTACTCCGATATCTCTACTGGCAGGGAACTTTTAGCAAGGTGCTTTCCAAGTTGCCAAGGAAATACCTGAAGTTCTGGGTGAGGGGGCATTTATCCGTGCGCTTAACTCATTCCAATTCATAATAATGTCGACCTGAATCCGAAAAGTAAATCAGTGCGGGTGCAAAATAAAGAATGGGTATCTTAAGTTTCCCGGTATTATCTACCGCATGTCATTCTTCACAAGGCATATTAGCTTTTTGTACTTGAAACTCACTATAAACTGTTGATATTAAATCAAATTTTGAAGCAGTTGAAAATAAGATAAGAAACCAATCGAGCCGAATGAAAGCCGGAGATAATTTTATGTATAATTGAACGTATTGCTTAGTAATTTTGACGCTACTAAATTGTGTGAATCTTCCGCATGCAATATGTATAGGACTAAAGATAAACGCAACCAATCGAAACCATCAGCTTAATGTTGAGTAATAAATTAATTTCATATGAAGACAAGAATAGGTGAGTTAAAATAACAATGAGCGCACGAATTAATATTAAAAGGATGGTTCTTCTTTTTGCTGTTCGGCGAGTGACAACTCAGATGAATATTTGAGCTTAAATATCGAATTTCCTGTATTTTTTGAAGATTTCAAAAATATTGAACCTGAGATCTTAAAATCAGTGGATAACGTTACCATGTATTGAGTCTCTATGCTAATATGCTGGGTTCAATGAACATTAAATATTTAAGTTGACATATTGAAAGTCACCCTTCAACGTTTCATTCTCTGCAGTCCACTTAATTAGGTTTCTTATGTCACCATACACATGAAATTGCGTCCATTAGTTCTGCTAAAAGCAACTTAGATTCCAGTATCGATATAATTTTTTTCTTCACCCATTTTTTATATATTAAGTTAGCTAATTCGTCTTTCTGATGGGGTACTTGGCTGCCACATTTGCTTTACTTTACTTGCTTTAAAAGTTGCCTGGATGCAGATATTTTCCCGCTATGTGATAGCGAAAAATATTTTTCCCGGGAAACGATCATTTATGTAACAAACACGTGTCAATGTCGTTGTATGTATCAATGCAGACAGAACGAAAGAGGCATTCAAATACATAGAGAAAATTATTGACAGGGTGGTCAACATTTTTTCGTAGCTTAAGGAGATCGGATCGTGGCTGAAAAAGTCGATGTGTCACATTAGTTCATCTATTAATGATTATTGTTGTCAAGTAATGTAAAAACCATTCATGCATAGTTTATAAACACGTATAGTGCAACTATACAGTTTTAAGGACTCTGAGGTTCAAATAATTTTTCAAACATGCTCCAAAACTTATTTCGAACTAGATCTGAGACACCAGTTTTTTAAACTATTCAATTTTCGCTTTTTCCAAAAATAAAAATATATATATTTTAAACAAAGAAGGCGATAAATGATATTATGTTCACACTGTTGCAACTAGAACATATTTGAGTGAATGCTACAATTCACAATATATTATATATATATATATATACACAAACACTAACACAAAAAACACTACACACATAGAAACATAAAAGAAGGACACTTACATTGGATATTTACGTTTCGACGGCACGGCCGTCGTCATCAGAATCATGTGTGATTCTGATGACGACGGCCGTGCCGTCGAAACGTAAATATCCAATGTAAGTGTCCTTCTTTTATGTTTCTATGTGTGTAGTGTTTTTTGTGTTAGTGTTTGTGTGTTTGTGCGTCGCCGGAGAGCGTCTTTTCCAAGTTTATATATATATATATAGTCACTTTCTTGGAAAACTCACGAACGTGCAAAATAATGTGAATTCACTAAATAGTCATAGCAAACACAGAAACTAAAACATATAAAAGAGGGACTCACTAGTTCTCGATTTTTCGGTGGTGCAACCAACTTTCTCAAGAAGAATTAGGAACAGAACTCAGAGTATATATATATATATATATATATATATATAAACAATAAACACATTAATCAACCCGAAGGTCGGTTTAGTAGGTGATGGTAGAGCTCACCCGTGTACCAAGCCCAACGGCGTGTGAATATTCACACATCAGGGTAGGGGGGCCAGTTCCTTTCCCTGTGCCGGTTATGGTTTCCCAGGAAAATCTGGTACCCGAAAAATCAACTAGCTTGGGTGGAGCTGCAGGTGCCCAAAGTGCCTTGCCCGGGAATCGAACCCGGGACCCTCCGGTCAGTAGTCCAACGCTCTACCCGCTAGACCACCGCGACCCTTATATATATATATATATATATATATATATATATATACCTGTCTGTCTGGAGTCTGACCTGAAGAAGGCCTCGGAGTAGGCCGAAAGCTTAAATCATCTACAGTGTGAGTGTCCTTTTACGTGTTATCTGTTTTATTCTGTGTTCTATTGTGCCGTCCAAAAGTTATATTGCTCTCGTGAGTACTTCCGCATCATCGATATATATATATATGTGTGTATATATATATATATATATATATATATATATATATATATATATATATATATATATATATACACACACCCAAGCTAGTTGATTTTTCGGGTACCAGATCTTCCTGGGAAACCATAACCGGCACAGGGAAAGGAACTGGCCCCCCTACCCTGATGTGTGAATATTCACACGCCGTCGGGCTTGGTACATGGGTGAGCTCTACCATCACCTACTAAACCGACCTTCGGGTTGATTACTGTGTTTATGGTTTTTTTTATATATGCACCGCTTAAACCAGAATTCTTCTTGTAAGTACTCACTTGTCATAAGAGCACGTATGACATTATGGATTTTCGATATCAGTTTTTGTTAAAACTAGAATGGAAAGACTCCGTACAATTAATACTACATATTTACAAAAGGTTATCAAAATGGCATACACATGGCATCTTGATGCAGCATCCCTAATACCACGCTTTTTTCTTGGCCATGCCTGCCCCGAAATTAACAACGTGAAGGGTATGTTTTTGGTATGTGTACGCATCGATAAACTTAAAAAAAAACCGCCTGCTCCCATCCTTTGATAGGTACTCCCTCAACTTCTATCTTCCACCCACTATCTTTCCTTCTTTCTTATTTTCCCACCCTCTATCTCATTTTTTTCCCTCTCCATCCTCTCACCTCCCACTGCCGCCACCACCGCCTCGGTATCATCCGCTTTTAACGCATTCCGCGCCCCCACCAACGACCCTGCCCCCCCCCATTCCCGTCACCCTAAAAACCAGCCCCGTCCACCCTCGCCCTTTAATCCCAGCACATTCTGACCAGCCCTTTTCCCCTTTCCCGGAATTAATTTTATCTAACCCCATTCTTTTTCCTTCGCCCTCGCTCCCTACGTGTTACTTCCACGCATTAATCATTCCGCGCCCTTTTAATCTAAATATTCCCTCTCCCAATTCCATTCGTTTCAGTACAATGTCGAAGGAAATGCCTATTCTCTCCGTTCTCCTCCCTCTTTTTTCTTCTCGTTTTCTTCTTTGGTCACTTCAGGGTTATCCTTCTAGAGGCGCGGTGGCTTCTCATGAGTGGTAGTCAGCTAGGAGCCGATGACCGACGAGTCGGCTCAACTTCACCGAAAAATCCAGTAAGAGTGTCGGCCAGAGAAAAGGATAATGATGAACACTGCTCTAGGAAGTTCCCAGGGAGTTTATTTAGTTTAGGTCAAGTTTTCAGTCCAAATGCACACGGTGTGCTGCCGCGTCAAGACCAAACTACAACTACACTACAAACTACAACCTAATGAAAACTTTGTTGCAATTTTCCACTGTTAAAACTTTATTGCCGACCATGGTTTCGATACACTGTATCATCTTCAGGTACAGTGTATCGAAACCATGGTCGGCAATAAAGTTTTAACAGTGGAAAATTGCAACAAAGTTTTCATTATGTCTCGATTCCACAATATCACGCCTGATTCTTCATTTTTCGTAAACTACAACCTGTATGACGTCAACCGAAATACGAGGGTTGACGTCAGATTTGTGAAATCAGGTATACGTTCCACATTAGACTAACAAGATGACAGAGTGTTAACTTTTTATACAATAAGTTTTTGCCATTGAAAACATTTTCGATGTTCATTAAGCAATCACCATTTATTATAAAATCCGTTTATATTATGCACCTTCCAATCAATAACGGGTACATAATTTCCCTTTTGAATAATAACAACTAAAAACCAAGATTTTTGTTTATATCCCTTAATCCCTTATTTATGCTCACTTATTTCGCCTCTTTTGCATTCATACGTTGTTGCATGTATGATCCTCTGCTTTTAAGACACAGTATTGCTTGGAAAAGTATTCGACTGCGTTTACCCATGGCTGTCTCGGTACCCCCTTTCCACTTCATACCATTTTTGCCTCTTTCAGCTATCTGAAAATATATGCTCTTAACATGACGAAACCACAATTCTTTGCTTGTCTTTTATCGATGCAAAAATTCTGCATTCCATCGTAATCATTTAATTTATCACACAGTTTAATACGAGTGTATTATTACTCGTATATTTTTACTGCTGGAGTATCTGTTTTCCAAACGTGAAAATGACAATTTTCCGCAGCCTTCTCAGCAGACAGCTTTTATTTGCCCAGTTGATGTACTATGCAGTCTATGTAGGAATTACTATGATTTCTAACTGCTCATTAGTAGCAACTCTGTGTAGTTTTTAGTGGAGGCTATTCACTGGCTGCCCCGGTTATCGCAGCTTGAAGTACCGTGGTGTTTCATAGCTGCAATAAAATATAATGGTTAGAGCTAGATTTTTACGATATGATACAGCTCCAACCGCATCCGAGTAGCTTAAAATGACTATTATCAAGAAAATGAATAATTTCGTTGTGAAAATGAAGTTGCATAATTCAGAGGGAGAAACCATAATTAGCATTTCACGCCGTCACATGTGAGGAGTGTTATGACTAATTGGTGGGTGGAAAATAGTCATGAATACATGATTTTCATCGACCGGTATTCGAACACGCTCCTTATAATAATCGATTGGATTTTTTGCTTCAGTTTTATAACCAAGGAAGCCGTTTTGTTTTTGAGTGAACCGCCTTTCTAAAATATGGAGATTCGGATTTCGGTTCTCCAGGTAAACAGAATTGTTTCTCGAGGGACTTTACGCAGAGCGTTGTATGCCGATGAAACCCTAAAAATTCATTTATTCCTAACTTTAGGCACTGGGGAACAGTTGTTGCGGAAGTTTTTCTTATTTTATTTAAAAATATTTCGTCTCATTGGCGCCTAGTGCGATGAAACCGTATCAATTGTCTCCGCAGGTATCATGGGATGCACTAATTTGCATTTTATGCTTAAGCGGGTTAAAGCATGGTAAAAAAATCCATGGAAATTAAAGGAGTTGGCTATTTTGCGGGAGTTACTTCAGAAACTTTGCTATTGCTGAGAAAATTTTTGTACTGTTTTATTTGTAAGTGGCGAAACACGTCTGGGGCAGCTGCAATGCTGTGAGGAAGTCCGAGGGATCTCAAGTGGAAAGTCTCCGCGCCCTCTCACTGTTTACTGCCGCCAAAAAAAAAGAGGCGTCTGAGAAGGGAACGGCGGCGGGTGGGGAAAAAATCAGACCATGTGAATACCATTTGCAGCATGGCGGGTGGATAAAAGTTGCATGAGATGTTTGTTTTCCGATTTATGTGCCACCAGTTGTTTCATTTCTGTTCGGATCGCATTACTGAGATAGAATTCATTTCCCCTTTGCCCGGAGCTAAGAATTCCAACTTGTTTGTATGTCTGTGTGTGTGTCTTCTGATGTTTTAAAGGGCACAAAGAAGGTTTTTATGTGTGCGTGTGTGTGTGTGTAAAATGATCAAATGTTGTGATATCTTTGTTGGAAAAGTACACTGTGGACGCAGTGTAGAGGTTAAAAATCAACGTTTACATCGAAAATAAATGTGGTGAATCTAAAAATTAAATATTGCTGCATAGTCCGTCATCCTGAGCTACACCGATAAAAAGTAGGATTAGTAATTATGATAACCATGGATGCAGATAAAAGTTAAGAGGTAAGATTGAATGCAAGCAATGTTAAGGCTCATATTACGACTTGATTAAAACTATTAACAGCGGTTAAAATTGACATGGTCGCTGAGCGGATATTGCACGAGAATCGAACATAAACATAATCGGTTAGCATAAAAAGATGAATTAAGCCTTGTAGTAAAAAATTTCTGTTTTTTTTTTAAAAATAGCTCTTAACATTTAAAAAAAACATTTTGAATCTAAGAAAATAATTCAATGAGATCTTCGTGAGGAGCTTGGTACTTCATGGAAGTGAGATATAAACTATTCCTTCGGCTTCAAAAAACAGAATAGAGTCCTTTAAGAAATGGTACTCCCAGAGAATATGTAAGACATCTTGAATTGTTATGGAAGCCAAAGAAGAGGCACAACTGGGAGGTAACGTAGTGCGGTGTCTTTGGAGTACAATGAGAAAGAGATGAGATTCCTGGATAGGCCTTATATTTTAAGACAAAAGGGAATGTTAGCCACAATACTGGAGGTGTAAACAGGGGTTCCAGAGTGAGAGGCAGACCTGAAAGGATTCTAGAGGATATGGTCTATTATTTCTACCTGGAGTTAAAGAGGCTGGCGCTATGTTGGGCGGAAGGAAGAGGGAAAACTACTTTTGCAAAAAGATATATGGATTGTTAACCAAAGATAAAGTAGATGCCTAGTTGTTAGAAGCATGCATATTAAAAAGGCATCCGATGAGAATTATATTCTAAAAGATTGATTTACCATAACACGACAGTTTTTTCATGGAAGACCATCTTCTTTGTAGACGTGCTCAGAAATATCCCTCATGTTATTCTAATTTAATTTAACTGTGAAAAACAGCAATGCTTTTTCATTCAAATCCAGCGACTTGGTCAAATTTGCCAATTAAAATTGCTCTGTCTAGCTTTGGTGATTATGGTCTTGCCTTTAAGCACAGTCTCTTTCCTTCAATTTCATTATAATCCCCTGGAATTTCAATAAAGGCACTTCTGGATTTGTGAACAACATTTACCAAGGGAACTTCTAGGTACCAGCGTTCACACAAAATCACTTCTCCTCGATCCCAAATCGTGCGCATTCACCAATACTCTGTTGTTTATTTCTCTGGATATTAGTTTTTGACCTTTGCGTTGGGTGTTATTGGTTCTTTCTAAATAGGCTCATTCCTCGAAGCGAGATGATACGAATGTTATCGTAAAGTAATAACAAAATAGTGAGACTAACTGTTGATGTAATGGTGGCCAATGAGTGATTCGTATGTGTTCTTAATTAAGTGATTGAAAGTTTCCCTCGCTTTGCAATGTGCTTTCGTCACTCGTGTAAGGAACTCCGTAGAACACAAAAGAAAATTACAACCTCATAATATCATATGCGCATAAAAAACTACCCAATCCTTATTAGATCATCGAATTTTTTGCGACAATCCACGATGTTAGAATAATTAATTTATGAAGTGAAACTATTTCTCTGTTGTTTCCGTAGAATTTAAAGCTTGTATTTTTTAGGCCTGCGAAAGTTTAGATTGAGTCTATTTATTTTAACGAAAGCTTGTACGAATCAATCC
This sequence comes from Hetaerina titia, assembly GCA_037158775.1. Classification (NCBI taxonomy): domain Eukaryota; kingdom Metazoa; phylum Arthropoda; class Insecta; order Odonata; family Calopterygidae; genus Hetaerina; species Hetaerina titia. Next base: position 72,011,731 of record CM073772.1, on the reverse strand, counting down.
ACTGTACTGCCGAGAAGAGTAAAAATAAAGTACCATTGAGAATGAAATTATACCATAAAAAACCTTCATCGTTTCATCGTGTATTATCTACTCATCACCATTTGTTAGCTCTATTTATTTACGTGCTACTATCATGACGTAACATATTGTCTATTTAGAAATCTGGATTTCAGTGCCTCACCAAATGCATCTCATGAGTGGAATTATTGCTTTAAGTAAAATGAATATCTCGCTAGGTGACGAATTTGTTTTGACACACTCGGGAAGGAAAGTTTTAGTCCCTCGCATTTATTCTCCCAAATGCTTTGCGACACCCTCCGTTTTTTTCCGAGTCTTTAGAGCTTTAACCGATGAGAGTCTGTGTAAATTCTCCCTGCGCCCGAACAAACACGGAAGAAGATTCCAGGTCGTAACGGATCCAAAGTCGGAAAGAATTTTCGGAGTTAAATTTACGGCCTCACTTAAAATTCACAGGGCAAAACCATTCGAGCCTTATTTTTTATGTTTCCAAAGGAATTGTTTCTTGAATATGGAACTTCTCCGTGAGGAATCCCCGGAAAACACTTTTCTTAACCGTTAAAACGCAGGAAGCTTCCCTTTTTATATATTTTTTTGTGTGGCTCCCCGGTGTGCAATCTTCAAGCCTTCGATCCTTATCGTGCTCAGTTGCCTGAGTTATTTCCCAGGTCGTTTTCATCCGTTCTCTTCTTTGCATCCTGGTATTTTTCACCTTGGTTCCAGCCTTTATTTAAAGGTGTAAATCGATGTATGCTTGTCCAAGGTAGGTCGACCAAAGGAATATTTTGTGCGTCGCGTATGTACGAAGAGTTAAAAAAATGAAACCCTTTAATTCATGACTGAGGGGTTAATGGTGCGTGAGGGGTATGGAATGATGCACGTTCTTATTTAGCCAAATTGCCAAAGGGCATTTTGGAGCATATATATTAGTTGAAGTGAACTTTTATTCACTTCAGCGTTTTGAACATTGGATGTGACAATTGTTTTATTTGCTATCATTAATTTATATCAATTAAGTCAGTACAAGAAGCGTGAAGGATTCCATAAACGATGATGATCAAAATTAAAATGTTTGTGTCTAGAATTGTAAGTGGATAAAAATTTTAGGAAAATTAAATTTGAGTATTGGTTGTTCACATGTCAATGTCAAGATTTACCTTATTAAATAATCTACGAGGAATGTTCAATGAAAGTGATTGAAAAATTTTTATTCGTATTGTTTGTAGCAAAATAATGTTGTGTTGCGTTATAAGCCGAAAGTGCACTGTATGGGCAAGGGTATAATGGTATAGTGCATTCTTCATTTGATATTGTGTCAGCGACAGCCGTTGCAAGTTGGACATGTAGTTTCTCCTGCGACAACGATGAAGATAGTGCATTGCTATGCATTAAAGTTTTGCTTGCGCTTAAACAAATCATCAGCTTAGTCTTATGCAATGCTACAGGAGGCGAATGCACATAGACTTTTCTTCCATTTATCGCAGATAGAACAGGGTGTAAAATTTTTAAAGAGGGGAAAATCAATTTCAAAGAGAGAATGATTACGAACTTCAGTTATCCTTATGAGAAAACTAATATTAAGACCGCTGCGGCCATTTTCTCAGAATATGGTCGGATAGCATAAGAGTACTATCACACACAGCACGCATGCGTTGTTAAAAGAAAATTGCGTATGAGGCGTGTTTGTGCGAGGCGGGTTTCACGTAACCCGCCACCAAATGGTGATTATCTCGTGAAAAACAATGTGAAATGTGTTTCTCATCTTCAATTATATCTAGCCCTATGCGCATTTTGCCTTCTCTTGCATAAAAATATGACCTATATGGATAGCGTTTCTCATCATTTGAAACAGACGTTGACAAACTAAACATTTTTCAACTTATAGAAACAGCCGTTGACGCATGCTATAATCAAGTACATGATGCCGCATATGAGATACAAATTAACCTAGCATTAAGAAACCCACCGCAATCCACTCAAAGGATGATTGAAGGACGAGGGTAGATCTCTGCTAATACTACCGATGTTTAAATAAAGCAGACAATGAGGAACCGAGCAATTACAGACCTATTTCCCTCACATATATTTCTTGCAAGGTTATGGAACATATAGCTACTAGTTCGATCATGAGACACCTCAATAATCCGGAGTTATACATGAAAAATGATACGGTTTCGGCCAAGGTAGATCCTGCGAGAGACAACTCGCGCTTTTTGTTCATGGTATTCTTATTACGGGAGAGAACAATGTTCCATGGACGTGATTTTTCTAGATTTTAAGAATGCCTTCAACAAAGTACCTCACAGTAAACTACTCACAAATCTACAGGCATATGGCATGGATAAAAACATCCTGTGTTTGATTGAAGACTTTTTGAATGGTCGGGTACAAAGCATAGTCATAGATGGAGTTAGCTCAAATACAGCCGAAGTTACTTCAGGTGTTCCACAGGGAAGTGTTATCGGACCTGTTTTATTCCTAATTTACGTTAACGGCATTGACTCCGTAGTAACTAGTAACATATGTTTATTTGCCGAAGATGCAGTGGTTTACCGTGATATCCGTGATCCCAAGGACACAGCAGCTTTATCAGATGACCTTAAAGCTCAACTCTGGTGCGACACTTGGCAATTAGAATTAAGTTAAAAAAGTACGTAGTGATGAATTTTTGGAAAAAGAGAAATTCCTACCCGAACGCCTACTGCATTGGAGACACCGAAATGGCATGTGTAGACTCGTTTCAAACCTTAGGCGTTACCCTCACTCACGACCTTTCTTTGGGGAAACATATGAGAAAATGTGGACGAGCTAACAAAAATTAGGGAAAATTGGGAGAATACGGGGTTAATGTGAAGAAAACGTCAAAGAGAAATGTTATCTTTCCCTGGCTAGGCCTAATTTAGTATATGCTGCACGTATATGGGATCCTCACGGAGTTGGATTGATTACTGAATCGGATAGCGTGCAGCGTAGAGGAGCTAGATTTTTAAAACGTTGTTGTGATAAACTTAGTAGAAAAACCAAAATATAGGAGGAGCTAGGCTGGAAATCAGTCACGGAGCGAAGGTTAAATTACAGATCTTGGATAAATTGGATGGTCGTATCATTAGCAGTGATGTTGAAAATGTATTATTACCCCCAACGTACTACGGTTGGGGAGATCATGTCAATAAAATAAGAGAGATTAAGTTTAGAACAGATCTATTTAAGATACAATATTTTCCAGGAAAGTTAAGTGACCAGAATACCATTTTTAGACCACCGTAGTGGTAAAAATATTCGGGTGCAATTAGCCTGGTGTGTATTCACCTACTACCCAACATCCTAGCGGTGGATTGCCGGGTACTAAAATATCTATCTGAATATCTAAATATAAAGTCAGTGAAATTTACACGGGTAGAGGAGGCGGTTTCATTTTCTGTTCCAATGCTTTGGTTATAGTTTTGGGTCTGGTACCCAAGTAATCACACTACGCGAGTGAAACTAATGGCACCAGGGATTGCTCTATAGCCCTCCAGTCAATATCCCACTCTAACCACTACCCCTCTCTTAAGCTGACTTTTAAATATGAAATTAAATGTTATCACAAAAAATGATGCCAAAAATTTCATGATCATTTAATTTCGAACAATTCGCGTAATAGATGTTTTTATGCACACGTTGACCTCCCTGAAATATACTGTTTGGTGTGGGGAAAAATGATTTCACTCTAGGGGAGCTCCTTAAGAGTCACTGATAGTAGCTGAACATACTTATTACAAAGCTAATATATCGTCTTATGCGTACGAGTACTACCTACGTATTTTTGAGTTTGAGTGTTTGACTGAAAGTGCGGATGGCACCTGCTTAGGTAAGGTTTCTCCCGACACGGAAATGAAGTTATTAAACGAAGGGCAGTTAGTTCGTCTTATGGTTTGACATGAAAACGTACGGCAGTATAATATATACGTGATAGTGATTGGTAAAGGCTCTACCCTCCCTTCTCAGTAACTTAAGAATCATCTTATGCAATGCAAATCTTGCTATGATAACTATTCCAAGGGGTACAAATAGTAATTTCAGATATTTTATTGGAGATTCCTATGCCAATATTTGGAACGAAGAGTGCAATTCGGCCGTCACACTCAGATAAATAGAAATGAGGGTCGGTTAACTTTAATATAACTTGAAGGGGCAAGGGATGGATTACAAGGAAATCTATTGAGAAATTCGGTATATTTTTTCATACGGGTAACAGGGTGATGCGAGTAACAAACTTTTTCTAATTTCGCTTCATGAGATATAATATATAAGATATGAAAAAGTAATTTCAAACCGCAATGATGGCAAAACTCTTTACAAAAACAATAAACTCTCAATGTGAAATAGTTTAAACAAAATCATATGGAGACTCTAGCAGACATTTCATGTAAGCTGCTGTACGGAGAATGAATTTGAAGATCTCAAGAAGATCCATTGCTAATTCCATTGGCTATGTAATGTCTGTAGCGAAATGTGATAAATAATCCTTCAGTATTCTCAAAAATAGACCCCTCCAAAGTATAATCTCAAAGAATGGAGGATCCCACCAGCTACGAAAAAGCAGTGAAAGCTCATTTTTCGGAAGACATCAGAGAAACGCCCATGGATAATCGCTCGTCCGGAAAATGAGACGAGACGTCGGTGTCGCGACGGAGAGAGACAGAAAGTGAGGGAGAGTAATCGGGAAATGAAAGACGGAGAGAGCAGCCAAGGGGAGAGGATAAAGCGAAGGCGTGCGGAAAACAGCAGTCCCTCGCAGCTTTTAATCTCCGCCCTTTCTGCTTCCCACTCGTGCACCATGGTATGTGGAAAGAAGGTGTGTGTGGGTCTATGAGAAAGAGAAGGGAGAGAAGAAAAAGCAAAAATCTTCACTTCACAAAGTACCCGCGACGCCCTAAAACTACAGTTCGTTCATGCTAAGCTGACCGACACTCAGCAGCCCCCTACGCAGGTTGGTCTAGTGACTGGCTACTAGGGAAGGTAGGTTATCCTTACTCGAGCGGGAGGATTGAGCGAGCACCAATATAGTGAAGTAGTATTCATGTACGGATAGGAAAAGTAGGAAAGAGAAGCAGATCTCTTCCCCTACAACCTCTATTATCCTAACTTGCAAAAATATTCTCGACTGTGTCTAGGAAATGATTTTTCTCGGTGGTTAGTATTCTGAACATGAGACTCACCTGAAGCATACTCAGTAACACCGAGTGACATCTAGTCAGTAAGTAAATATTCCATTCTAAAGTTACTCCCTATCGTGCTCCTATTTACCCTTTCGTGCTATTCCGTAGCCTCGAATCGAATCCGTAGATATAATCGAATTGACTATAGATTCTTTTTGTAGGTTTTTCCCTAACACTCACCCGTTTCTACATTGCCACCGTCTCAAAAGCGGTGTACACGAACTTTCTCCGCGGCTTCGTGGACAATGGAGTTACCGCTGTGACGTCTTCCCGCTAATTCCGAACCATCGCTCGAGTCAAAAACACTGCGTTGGAAATTTAATTTAGGAGTAAGGGCCGCCTCCACTCAACTCTGTCACCTCTCGCGAGAGTGGGCTTGTAATCCGCCGGTCGCCGCCGCTGACATCACCCCTCTCCTTTCCGAGGAAAACACTCACCCCTTGGTCCCCCGTGGCGTGCGAATCAACCCATCAGTGCTCTCACCGGGAGGACGATCACCTATCACGAGTTCGTTTCTCTCAATTCTGCGAGTCATGCCCTCGTGGTTTACTCGACGAGACCCTTTTGGTGGAATAAATGCATTAATGTTCTCATTTCCTCCAATTTTCAGAGAAAGCGTGGTGCGGAGAGCTTTATATTACATTTACAGTCCTTTCGTTACAAATTGACCAGCTGTTTTAAGGAATGGGTTTCCGCATAAAGCGTTCGACTTTGCGCACAAAAGGGTGCCGTAAAATGTCAGTTAACCGACCTGGGTGCCGTCGCATTGAGGTCGACATGAGTGTTAGCGATGGCAAGGTGTTGGCAGACACAGATGAGGGGAAACAAGCAGGACGGAGGGGTTGTGTGGAAGAGGGAGAGAGAGAGTCGCCACTCGCACGGACGTTATAACAGGTTGTCCGGAGTGGACCGGTTCAAAAGGGATAAAAATGAGTAATTACTCCCGCTTTGAGCTTCTGAGCGGTAAGAGGAATTAACTTTAAATAATGTCCCGCGTGTTGAAAGCGTACAATTTATAATATGAGCCGTAGGAAATTAAGTGAACAAAACATAATGTCGTAATGAGAGGAAAAAGTCTCGCGGGATAAAATAATGTGACTAGACTTCATTGTCGCTTGTTCGGCGCTCAAGCTGTCCCTTTCTGAAAAGTCATTATTTTCCTCGCCATCCACCTTCATTAAATTACGCACGGATTTTGCCGTTACTTTTAGCTTATTATTTTCTGATTTTAATTTAAATTAAATAAGATAATTTGAATTGATTTTTTGATCATAAATCACTTCCCTTCTCCAATTTTAGGTCCGAGTCCGTCCATTATCTTCTATGGGAAACACAATTGAAGCTTGTTACACACGAAACCAAGTATCAAAATGAAATGAGAAGTGAATCTTCAGGATTAGAAGATGTTTACTCGAAGAATAAAACTTAAGCCAAATGAATTCTTTCAGAATTAACCTAATGAATACATTTAATTAAGAGTCTCGTATAAAAGGACACCTATGGGAATTTTCGATATATTTTGTTGCATAAGAATTTATTATTCATTGTTTTCAAGATATTGGCAAGAGTAATCATTGTTTTAGCTCTAAAATATTATAATTTTGGGAATTATACATTAAATTAATCAGGTGTATGACGGTACGAAAGAATTATTTGCATAATGAAAAGAAGCACGCTTCCGAGTCCGCTAAAAATGGATGGAAAATAAATTAATTGACTACGATGGGGCCGAATTATATATTCCAGTAAAATACTTTGCTATGACTACCGGAATGTTTACATTTTCTCTTTTAAAATTATATGATTTATATTATGAAAACACCTAATATTGCAGGAAATATTTCAGTCAACGTTATGAATTTTATCATGCGTCGTTGGATGTTATCATTCTACCAATGCATTTGCACCCAACTTGGACATTTCAAGGTTTGCAGACTACTATACTTACTATACCTGATCTTTTTTTTAATCTAAACTATTCAAAACTATATTACTTAAATTTGATAATACTGTTAAATTTCCTAGTTGATAACAATTCGAGAACATTTTCTTTGAAGGCGTGCAGGTTAGACACCAAGTTGGTTTGAATAAAATGCAACCATTTGCAAAGCTCAATCAGTCATACAGTCCAAAGCTACCGTTACTTTGTTCTCTCTGTATCTGAGGAAAATGTCTTTCGTGGATGAGCATCGGTCCAATGCGTCATGGATTCACAGGAATGTTTTTCTATTATATATTTAGCATTGAAAAATTCACAATTCAATGCCTGTATTCATTTAATGGCTACAAATGTTGAAATATTTCCGTTTGATACCTTTGATGTTGGTTATTGAAGAGACAATTCACTCACTGCAGCTTTCATAGTATTAGTCAATATATCATAAGATATAAGAATCATGCATGTCGAATCTGCTAATGTAGATTACATTAGGTAATCGCAGTGTCTTCCTATGTGTACGTTAAATGAACTTGGTATTATAAAAATATAGATAAATACAATTTCGCATATTTTTTATCGTAAGGTGCTTTAGAAAATTTTTACTCTATATTGTGCTAGCACGATAATATGTAGCGTTATCCCTAGTGCCTTGAGTTTCTCATTAGTTGATTTTCTCTCTAATATCTGGGGATGATATTGAAGTTTCGGTTCCTCTATAAGCTATTTCTGTTAATTCCTAGTGCATCGGAGGATGACTAGTGTAACTATCGCTTCCTCACTTTTGATTCTCATTTTAACTCCATTCCTCTCTCTATTTTGCTTAACTTTTTTTTCCATCCACCCATTTATTCTTCATCAGCCTTCTGTGACACTATGTTTCTGTTTCATTTCATTCACTGTTACGCTCTCCCTTTTGCCTCTGCCAATGCTTTGCTTTAATGAAATACATGTATTTGTTTTATTAAATTTATTTTTTATTAGTAGTGTCGTGTTGCTAGCTCTTATTAGGCTATTGCGCATGGTAGTCGCCAAGTATTTCCGCCTTTGTCAACCGTTGTAGCTGATTCTTCTTGAAAACTAGCAAATGTTTTCCACGTCTTGTTGCTTTCTATCGCTCATGTCTTTTTAATGGTCCCATGAAAATGGGAATTAACTTTTCCTTGTCATTAAGATTTAAATTTTTTGGCATCATATTATTTTTTTCCAAGATTGATTAAAGTTCATTTTACATCATTTTTCATAAGCTCCAAAACGTTGTAATAGTCTCATGCCAGGGCGTCTATTAACCGCTTAACCGTTTCTTAACTCAGCATCAGATTTACACACCCTTAATATATTTTCACCTGCGTTTTAATCATCTAGAGTTGGCCAAATCTTTCACTCTTTTCCTACCTTTTCATTGATTTAGATTGATTTACGCTTTGATATATGATCTAGTTTTTGCTCTACCTTATGCTAGAAGAAATAGCCCCAATGGTGGTTTTCAGAAACTCTTATTTGAACCAAATTTAGGATGAAATTTCATTTTAAGTATGCCCGACTACCTACTCTAAATCTAGCTAACATATTAAAACATATTTAGGCTACTGAATACTTATGCTCAACCGCGATATTAGCAAATGTTGGTATCTAGCATAGGAGGAATTAATTCAAATTAGAGCAAATGGAATGAGTTAAGGGTTTTTAAAGTAAGTCTATGAGTCTATTAGATATACTTATATTTAAAAATCAAGGTGGATGATTTCAAATACGTGGTAGCCAATTGGTATTGCATTCATTATTTAATTTCCTAATGCCATGGTGCTGTCAAGCCTTCTATCACAGCCTTAACCAATTTCATAATTACAGTCCTTCAATATATAGGATATTAAAACATAAAAAAATAATACCTTATTCGTCAATACTTAATATTTTTATGCGCTAATATTAAATTTTATTGATGTTGCGATAAATAATGGATTCGACACAACTATTATTCTATGATATTGTATTGAAATTTATTAAACAAGCATGTTACCACAAATAAAACTTGTAAAGTACGGTTTAGATTAAAAAAGGCCAAAATAAACAAATACTCTTATTGCCGTCTATATTACTATTCATGCGTGTATGCTACGGACTTTATAGCTCACTTTCTACCTAAAATTGAATATGAACTATCATTGTGTGGCAACAACTCTTTTTGATGCGGACAGTATGTTTTATGCACAATTAATACAAAAAGAAAATCAAATGAACGTGTACGTGAGAGGAAAACTAAACGATTGATTTATTTTTTCTTTCGTTTAATTTGCCATATTAATAATAATACATCTGCATTAAATAGTACTCCCAATGAAATATTATGTCCCATAACTATTGTATTCCATTTTTCGTAACCTTAGGGCTGAATAAACGATATGTGAAGAAACAACATTGTAAAATGAAATCTGAAATTGCATCAAATTATATTCATGAATCTCTAATAATGTCGTTTTTCCCTTTAATAAAGTTATAAATTGTCATTTTATGGTAAATAAATACAGTCAAAACTGTAATATATATATATATATATATATATATATATATATATATATATATATATATATATATATATAATGTAAATTCACTAATAGTCATAAGAAACACAGAAACCAAAACACACAAAAGAGAGACTCACTGGTTCTCGATATATATATAAACCATAAACACAGTAATCAACCCTAAGGTCGGTTTAGTAGGTGATGGTAGAGCTCACCCATGTACCAAGCCCGACGGCGTGTGAATATTCACACATCAGGGTAGGGGGCCAGATCCTTTCCCTGTGCCGGTTATGGTTTCCCAGGAAGACCTGGTACCCGAAAAATCAACTAGCTTGGGTGGAGCTGCATATATATATATATATATATATATATATATATATATATATATATATATGGTGAATAAATATTCATTCACATTGAAATAGAGAAAAGGAATATATATATATATATAGTATGTGTGTGTGTGTGTGTGTCTAAGTCCTTTATAAAGATTACGAAGCGCATTTTTTGTCACACTACTAGATATTTGATTTACGTTAGTCTAAAAAAAAATTCCATACCATCTGAACTTCATAATATATGTTAGGCCGTATGTATAATATTCATCATCTGATTACTATTTTAATTTTATATGCTATTTTATTAGTTTAAAACCATTTGATATAGTTTATTTTGTGTACAAATAAGACTAGAAATCTTGTGTGTTTGATGTGCTATCGTAAATTATTGTACAAGGTGTCACTACAGTTTTGCAACCCTTCTTTGAATACTTTAAAGCTGGAAATGAAATGAATCTTGAAAACCTGAAAGTGTTTTTAGAAAACCTCAAGTTTTGAATAATTGTTCATATTGCAGTGGAAAATATATATTGTGCATTAGAAGAAAAGCTTCTCACTTACTTATTTTCTTAAATTGATATCACATATACTATATATATATAAATTTTTTAAAATTTTATGTATAAATTTTTTAAAAAAGTTTAAAAAATTACTGAAGAAATATATATATATATATATATATATATATATATATATATATATATATATATATATATATATATATATATATATATATATATATATATATATATATATATATATTTCTTCAGTAATTTTTTAAACTACCGAGTTTCAACATGATATGCATCTGAATGAAGCAATGACATTGTACAGAATAAAGATTTTATGAAGAATGAATGCGTCCCATTGGTGTAGATGGAAGGAGCAATATATATATGCAATTAATAGGGCCGTGTGTCGACACTACAAAATGAGTGCCTAACTACATCTGCACTACAACTTAATAGTAAGCATGCGGTACTTGCCCTTTTGGTTGATAACACCGCGGTAGATAAAATACTTCATAAAAGAAAGAATTTTCCACTATCACCGTTACTCTTCTGTAATATCACTAGTTAACAAATTTCCATTTTCTTAATTCAATGCCCAAAACACAACTGATATCCAACTATACTCTTAAAAAATTGTCAAATGCGAAGCAGGAAATGTAAAGCCCGCTTGTTGGCCTACTAAGCCCCTTATTCAGGGCTTAGTAGTCCTACAAGCGGGGTTTATATTTGGGAAAGCCATCACCCTCTTGAAAATATTTTTACTATTATATAATCAAACCACGAACGATTATTTTATCGGAGCAAATGCTTCAATTTTACCGCATTTGAATTTAGCGGCGGCAGGTACGTTACATCAAGAATACAATTTAGATAAAAAAATTAGCATAAAAACAATGAAAACAAATTTTTATTCACGAAAACCTGGAATAAGAAAATAATTCCAACCCCGTATCGATCAATATGCGGGTAGTCAAGAATCAGTTAACCAATCAGAGAAAGGGTTATAATAATTACCTAGCGTATTGCAGACCCAGTATGATCATAATAAGAAAACGAATGAAATGAAGTCCACAAGAAATAGGAAGGTTTGAATAAAAATTTAAAGATAATGGTAACCTATTTTGGAAGTGTTCTGTTTCAGGGTAGGTAGAGTGCTTGGGACAATAAAAGAAAAATGTCATGAGGTAAAGATGCTTTCGCAGAGAGACGAAAGTTAATGACTAAAACCTTAAGTAAAAATATGGAAAAGAAAATTGCGAACATTTTCATAAAGAATGCAGTTTAATATGTTAAAGAAACTTGGCCATTGAGGCAGGAGGATTAGTGTAGATTGGAGGATTATGTGATGTAGGTGTGGAATAGGCTGGGAAATCTAAAATGGACGAATAGAAAACAGACAATGAACTTCTAGGAAAAAGAGATGGCTGATGAGAGAAAATCAATTTTGGCAGTCAAATGGAAACATTAGGTATTCAATTAAAACAAGATGTTGAAGACGGTTGAATACTGGGGAAGCTAGCTAGAGGGAGGCAATGAAAAGTCGTTCTGGATAGCTCCTTAATTAGTTCCTTAATTCTTTAAGTGAGGTAGAAAGTATGTAGAACAAAACAATGAGTCATTGTAACATTCAATATGGGGTCTAAGGATGCTTTTATCTTGTTAGTTAGAGCTTAGGAGTACAGGCGTGCACAGTGCCAGGATTCATCAGAAACCTACCATCATCTGGTTGATTACTATTTTAAAAATATGCCCGCCTTGGCAAAAATCGCATTTACAACGGTTGTATGGTAGATGTTGTTTTTTTCAAGCCAAAAGACAGTTTTTATTAATTCTTCATTGCTTTCATTAAGTAATCTATCTCCTCCATACTGGATTTTCCAGAGTGGTTAAATTATAACTATTTAATAAGTATGCATATTGGTAAATTGGAAGGGGTCATGCTTTTCATAATAAAAATATAATGAGGGTCAAATTTTTTTCTCGGTTCTTGATCAATTGAAATAAGATGAGGTTAGGCCATTTTATTTTCTCACAAAACATTCTTCAAGGAAAAAAGGGTTTTCATTACCTTAATTTGTCTACGAGTGGTAAGGAATGGAAAAGAGTTCTTTCAAATGATTTTTTTCTTTTCCTTGCGCTCCATTCCTCTCAGATTTCCGATACCGGCCAATCTACCGCTCTAGATGTTTTTTTTCCCAAGCAAAGCCTTTGGGGTCCAACAGAAGTCTTTTGAGTACCGATTCCTCTTATTTTTTCATTAAATTTCAGTCGCTTTCCGTACTATCGCAGAAAGAGGGCAAAGTTAGTTCTACAGGGTTACGTTCAGCAACTCAATGTAGGGATTAAGGATATGCAGACGGTCTCTAACGTTTTTGCCAAACAGTATGGTCATCAGAGCTAACAAAGCAATGTTGGGGATAAGGCTTGTTACTTTATTTCTAATTGTATGGCTGATGTACCTAAAATTCATCATTCTTATTTGATGTGAAAATGACTGTTTGACTAATATAATTAATTATTGAAAAAAATATTTTTCAAGCATATTTTAGGAAACTTACTCGCTGAGAAGAATGATTATGCCGGAACCGTAAATTTTCCAATTTTCAATCCACTAAATATATTATTATTAGGTAATCTACCGTTTAAGGTAGGTTTTTGGATGGACACAACAATCAAATAAACATTTTGTGACTCCCCACCTAGCAAACTAATCTATATCAGGTCCCTCTTCATCTCGGTGTACTTCTTTCCTCCCTTCGGCCCGTCCAACATCCCTATCCTGTTCCTGCCCTTACCTCGCTTGCCCAACATTCTCCCCTCTATTACCCTCTTCAACATTCCACTACCGCTCAATACGCCTTTCATCCATTTTTCCCGCCTCCTTAGGATTTCTCTCAACAAACCCCTCTCCTCACCCACCATCTCTAGTACTTCCTCATTTGTTTTCCTTTCGGTCCATTTCACCTTCTCCATTCTTCTCCACACCCACATTTCAAAAGCCTCCAATCTACGTCTATCCTCCTGCTTCAGTGACCACGTTTCCGCACCGTACATAGCTACGCTCCATATCAGAGTTTTTACGAGTCTTGTCTTAACATCTCTACTCAACGTCCCCGTCATCAACTCCCTCCTCCTTGAGAAAGCCTCCTTGCCTAGCGCAATTCTTCTCCTTACGTCCCTACCACTTTGACCGTATTGGTCCAAAACACTTCCGAGATATGTAAACTGCTCTACCTGCTCTATTTTTTCCCCGCCTATTTTAATATTTAGCTTAGCCTTTTTCTTTCTGGAAAATCGCATAACCTTTGTTTTATTAATATTGATTCTCATCTCATATTTATCGCACTGAACCTCCAATTCACTCAGCAATGCTTGTAACCCCTTGGCTGACTGAGCAACTAATGCTTGGTCATCAGCAAACCTAACCGATTTTACGAATTCCCACCCGACTTTCATCCCTACCTCCAGTTCTTCCCATGCCTCTTTAATCATTTCCTCCACATATACGTTGAACAGCACCGGTGACAATGGGCAACCCTGCCTTACACCTCTTCCTAACACTGCCCGTCCGGACTCTCCTTTCCCCACTCGCACCTGAGCAGTCTGAGACATGTACAGGTTGCGGATCAGTCTCCTGTCCCTCCAATTCATTCCTATTTTCTGCAATACACGCATTAATTTTTCCCAATTCACTCTATCAAACGCTTTTTCGAAATCTACAAAACAGGCAAAAACGTCCTGATTGTATTCTATATTCCTCTCAATTCCACTAAATATATTTATTGCATAATAAATCGATCGTATTAGTTGAATAAGTGTTTATTTCCCAACATAATAATACCTTGAAAGTCGCTGTACTGACATTTGGCTGAGTTTATTTTGATCAAAGTCATGGGGAAATGGTGCATTAGTAGTTTATTATTTACCAGACTGAAATTAGCTGTCATAGGTAAAGGTTGATGTCCCCTAATCTTACTCCAAGAAGAATTGCTCTGTTGGCGTGAGCGGTCACGTATTTCCGCATGGGTCGGTTACATATATTATGTTCAGTGTGCACCACTGAATATTTCGGCTATAAGATTAAGGTCCCCAAAAGGATGTTACATAAAAATGTAAGGTGCTGAAATTTTTTTGTTTATCGACGCGGTATAACGTGATTCTTTTGGATTAGAACGCAGAGCCAAAAATTATCGCCGCAAGAAGAGTGGCATTTTATGAGACAAATGCATATGAGTACTGTAGACGTAAAGGAAGTAATTACAGGAGAACCTACCGCTAGGCTACCGTATATATTTAAGGATACTTATTCCTGATAGAATTAAATTGATAAACATGCTATACTTCTGTTATTTCATATGCTGACTTAATTTTGGTAATAAGCTCTTGCATCTTAATGGTCATCCAACCTCCATTCAGTTCCTCTAACGGCTGAGATCTAACTTGCAGATCCATTTTCGAACTCATTTTCTCTTTTACTAGTAGTTTCTGGTAAAGGCTTGTGCCATCATTACGATTTCTCTGAGAATCCAATGGTTAATTACGTGAAATTACTTAACACGGAGAGTAAACCTGGGCTAGTTTTAGAAGCATTTTAGATAAAAATTATGTTTTCATTAACATGCTAACCGTAGCAACTATTGCTCTAAGATAATGGTCATGTTAACGGATGTATTAGGTCTTAATTTTCAATTACAAAGTTAAATTTAACCCTAAGTTTAACGAGTTATTTGAAAAGTGGCCTATTATAATTCAATTTTAAAATAAGACCTAGGCATGTCTCTGGAGGGTTTTGCGCTTCCATGCATGTAAATGTTCGTTTTGTTAATTAAAATAACAACCAAAGCGTTCGACTTAATTTAACCGCATTAGACACGGTTGCGGATAAACAGAAGCCTATGGAGTCAAGGAAGATCCGGGAATAAAATGTCCATTTATTTATTTAAACGAACCGTGCTTTTCAAATCATAGGTTTCATTTTCTGAAATGAGTTCTAGGATAGTGTCTTTATGTAAAAACGCGATTCAGTGTTTAAACAAATAAATGCTCCATTTCAGATCTTCATTACTTTTCACAAATTATAAGACCACATTATTTTATAGTATATACGGTAGTAAAACAAAAAATATTTTTTGAAGTTAAGAGAGATTGATTTATGAATTAGGTTCACTTGACCTCAAATATCATTACATGTTACTTTCAATTTGACTGTATTGAATCTGTTTATATGACAGTTAATCTAATAATGAACGTAGGCATTAACTTTATTGATTCAGGTACGTTTGAACGTTTTGTGACAATAGGTTGGAAGTAGTTCGCTCAGTCAGATATTCGCAATATTTTCATGATAGAATACAACGAGGCGGTAACTTCACCACAAATGAGTTAGTCTAAGGAGCCAGGAGTGATAGTATTGACACAAAGTGCAAAATGGTACTGTAAATTAGATTAAGGAACCATAGTTCAACCTAAGGAAAATAGGACATTCCCAGTTTGACATAGGTTTCCTTTTGCTCCCTGTCAAGCAGCCCTCGGTTCTAACGAAAACTTACCACACAAAGTGACCCCACAAGACGGCCAGGTTAATGAATGAATTGATCCCCCAGTCTTCCCTTCGATCGATCCATCAAACGTAAACTCTAAAGAAGTGAAATAAGGCAAGGAGTATAGAGGGGCAGGTAGGAGGCGTGTTCCGGGAGGAAGGAAGGAGTAAGAAGAAGGGGTCACGGAGAAGGTTGGGGAGGCTCGGGATTCTCCTTGACAGAGGACGAAAGGGAAAAAGTGCTAAAGGAGAAGGAATTTCGGGGAGAAGTTTCCCAGCGTGTGAGAGTGTATGTGTGTGTGAGTGAAAGGAGGATGAGATGCGAGAGAGGGAGGCAAAAGACTCGAAATGAGAGGAGTGGGAGACGACGAGGGAGATGAGGACGAGGGGAGGTTGGTAGAGAGCGAATTTTTTTTCAGGAGGAAGTGAGGGGACGATTCCCTTGCGAGATCGGCGTAAGGGGATGGTAGGAGCCTGCTTCCTCTTTTCCTAGATTTCTTCCTCCCCCAACCCCACTCCCATCTTCCCTTCTCCACTCCCCCCTCTCCACCCCACTTTCCGGTGGGACGAAAAATTAGGGAGCGAAAGTGACTGGCGAATTCTGAAGGGGAGGAGTTGATAGAAAGGACGTTGAGTGAGAGAGAGAGAGGGGGGGAGAGAGAGAGGATTGCAAGAGTTGAGAGGGGAATGGGGGTGGTGGAGTGGCGGTCGGTCGGGAAAGCATTTAAAAGTGGTCGGAAGTCGGAGAAGTTGAGCAATAACGGGGAGCGGAGGACGCAGTGGCTGGGAGGGAGCAGGGAGGGTGTTGGAGTTGAGGAATAAACGGAAAGAAAAGTCGTGTAGGTGTGTGTATGTGTGAAGAACGAGGTGGGGGCGTGAGGTTGGGGAAATTTTCGGGAGCAAATAGGGCTTACATGATTGAAAATAAGTAGCGCTTTCGTGTCGAGTGAGGGAGAGGGTTCCCTAGGGGGTTAGAGGGGAGGAATTGGGAAAGAAGGTATGTACACAGTCGGGGGAAGGCGGTGACTCTTCTCATTTGAGCGTCTTTCCTCTGCCACGTCGGAATAGAGCAAACGCGGATGAATCGTCGACGACGATTCGAGTTAGGACGACGTCGAGTTCCTGTAAAAGTGCGTCAGTAGGTGCCTTTTCTGATGCTGGGCAAAATTTCTGTGCAAGATCGCTGTCATTGAGAATTCTGGATCTTTCCAATAAGTAACGCTTTCTTTTTTGCTCCCGGAAAAGGAAAAACTCGGGAATGCAAATGAAGCTCGTGACAACTAGTGTGGTTTGGGATTCTTCCCATAGTGAAGATTGATAATACGTGACTTCGTGTATGGATCGAATTTGAATCTTGACGGAATAGTGGATCCAGAAACTATAATTTTTATTCAGATCCGAAAATAATACATTTATTATTGATAAGGTTCTTTCTAAGATTTCGTCTTCCTCTTGGTGATCCCATTGTTTCATAGTCGATTATTTTTCATGCATTGATTAAACTTGAATAAATAGATTCAAGGACGAGAGAAATCAAGTAATACTGGATAGTAAATGGCGTAGAGGCTGTGAAGGAGGGAGGGTACACGGGGAGTGGCGGAGTTTAGGAGTAAATGGAAAGAAATGCCGTTGAGGTGAATGCAATTGTGGAGGATGGGGTGCGGTGAGAGGGGATGAGGGTGGGTAAAATTTTATGGAGCAATTAGGGCTTGTATGATTAGACATAAATAACGGTTTCATGTCAAGAGCGGTGGAGAGGGTTCCGTTGGGGTTGATTTTGAATTTTGAATGATTGAAGTAATTGTATAGTTAACCTATTTCGCTAAATAAATACATAATTTAGTTCATTTCAATGGTTTTTCGCAAATGTTTACCAATCTGATATGCTATTATTTGTTATGTAACTTTCCCTAGAAAAAATAACAGTACATTTAAATATTTTAAATCGGTGGCCTTTAGTTTTCCTGGAAATTTGCAAATGCGTCCATGAATTATCAAAGAGTGGAGTTAAAGTAAGATATCAACTATTAATGAAGTAGGATTTTTCGTGCTTAAACTTTGAATTATTAATGAGAGGATTTGAAGAGTTTTGAAAATTATCTTCTTTTGGATTTTGAGGTTGAATTATCAATTCAAGTAAAGTGTGAGCATTAAATCTTTATTTTTACATTATTCAAATCTGTACTTGAAGCAATATTTGTTTGTGAATATGTATTCAATATATTCAGTTGGCAAAAAATGTACTTATTTACCTGCTTTTTAATAATATATAATATTATATGATAATATATTATGTTGTCTTCCGATTAGATCCATGTTTCCCTCAACCGATACTGCGTTAATAAATTTCACTACGTCAAAAATAATTATAATAATTATTAATTATTTTAATAATTATTTTAAGAAAATAATCTAATTTAATGATACACAATATATACACATATGTATATACATTAATATAAACACACACACACACACACACACACACACACACACACACACACACATATATATATATATATATATATATATATATATATATATATATATATATATATATATATATAGTCATATCTTATCTTCCGAAGGAGACGGAGTTCGAGTCCGTCGAAATTATCAAGATATTATTGTGAGTGTTCTTTTTGTGTGTTCTCGTGCTGTGTGTTACTGTCTAAGTTTTTTATTCAACAATTCCGTGTTACTTCGAAGAAATCATCTATATATAGTATACATATGTATATATACATACATCCAATGCCTACCTTAACCGGTAGCTTATTTTTAAAAATATGTTTATTTAATTATTTAAATAAACTGCCTATTTTTTATTACTTAATACACTGGAACATATTGAAGCATTATAGTAATAAGAAAAAACTGCACTTAAGGCTAGGACCGATTTCTAAACGACGCTGTAAGTATTGTTTTTATCCATAATGACATAATAATATTATACAGTGAATTCTGATCACGTATCAATCCATTAATTATCTGAATTTATTTTTTTAATCTTGGCGTGGACAAACGGAAAATTAGTAATTGAAAATACCTTTGAAAAAAGTAGAGCGGTTAGGTAGTCACACATGTACATGCAAAGGCTCTTTTTTTTTGGGATGAATTTATTGAATCCTTTTATTTGTTTCATGGTGATAATGGATGGTGACATCTCCTATATAAATGGCTTAGTGACCTTCAAAACAAACACGTGTGATAATTACCAGTACATTTGCAAGAGAATTGGTTGGCACGAATGTTCACCATATTCTCACACATTTCTACTGCTTCGTTGCATTAAACAATTATCATGTAATTGTAATAGTTGGTCCTCCGTGCTGAATTGTTCTATATTTAGCATTAAAAATAGGAAGAGCATATGGAGAGGTGAGTGAAAAAACAACGCTCCAGTTATTTGGTCCTTTTTCGCACAGTTGATGTTAGAGGGGAGGCGTTCGTAGTTTCTGGGTTCGATGAATTGTACAATATTGCCTCTGGAATTAGAATGGGGTGACCGGATATGGATTGGGCTTGGTGAAGACGTATGAAGTATGTAACAATAAACATTCCCACAATGATACGATTGATTTTGGGACTATATAAAAATATAAAAAAAACTAAGTATATTTAAATAGTAAATATATACTAATAATACTAATACTTCAGTTCATACATATCTACAAACCCTTCTTTTAACCCTTCCTAAACCAAACTTCCCCTTCTTTTAACGCATCAATTTAACTTTTCTGGCTATGCGTGACACGAAAAACACTGTTCCTATCCTTAATGACGTTGTATGACTGCTTTCCTACTGTCCTTTCCTCTTGTGTGTGTCGTCTATACCTTTGGTGGTTGAAACAGCTCCCTAACGCCGTCTCTTGGCCAAACGATCGGGACACTAGGTTGAATAATTACCCGCAGATTTCAGTGTAAATTACATTTCCTTCTTAGCTCAAGTGGTTAGAGCATCGGCCGAAAGTTCCGGTAATCAAATACCGGTCAAGGAAATATTTTAACACTTGTGATCTGCTCGGATTTCGTATTTGATGTGTGTGTGTGTGTACATATATATATATATATATATATATATATATATATATATATATATATATATATATATATATATGACTCAGTCATATCTTATCTTCCGAAGAAGACGGAGTTCGAGTCCGTCGAAGTTATCATTATTATTAATTATTAAATAATTATTATAATTATTAAAAAAGATTTTATTGTGAGTGTTCTTTTTATGTGTTCTCGTGCTGTGTGTTGCTGTCTAAGTTTTCATTATCATCTTGTAATACATACACACACTCATACTTTGCCGGCCCCGGTGACGGCGGGGTAACGTCCTCGCCTACCAACTGAGAGGTCACGGTTCGATTCCCGTGTGGGTGGATTTTTCTCCATCCAGGGCTTGGCTGTATGTAATTGTCTTCAATGTAATGTATGTAATGTAAGGTTAGGTGGAAGAAGGGACTATTTAGTCTCAACCTCGCCCAATTAAATCGATAATAAATAAATAAAAATACTACCCGTACATCACACTACAGACAACGCATTAACTTGATCCAGGGTACATCAATTTTAACATATTTGGTGCGAATTTGGGTTATTTGAATAAGTGGAGCCAATTTCCATGATCTCCTTACCCTTATGTCTACCATTGAGTAGATATCTCGGTGGGAGTGAGATCCCACCACTCTGCTTAACTTTCCATCCTATCCATTCTATTTTCAGCAGAATTATCTGATTAGCAGTTTAGATGATAGTACAGCAATAAACTTGGCGCTGCTAAAATCAGTAGTATTTTCCTGGAAATTTGCGCATACAAAGGACATTGCCTATCATACGTCCTGGGAGTGAGAGACCACAGTTTAGATACCGAGCGGCTCATTAGTTTTTGAGTTCACAAAGATTAAGTGAGCAACGTATCCTTCTGCATATTAGTAGAAGTCTCGTTCCATGTCTATTCAGATGGAATGGTTCTACGAGTTAATCCTGCATAATTTAGTAGACGTGATCACAACGAGGAAGTAAGGGAAATTTACTGCCGGACTGATTGATCTGAGGTTCGCTCTTATCATCATGCCCACTGCAGTAAAAAGTATTGTGGTTATGTAAATGGTATTTTAATAAGGCTGAAATGTAATAGTTAACCTCAATAATTACTCTAGTGGCTATTGACCTAACACTCCCTACCAATCGCCCTTATGGTAGCTTGTGCAGTAATATGCTTGTTGATACATGCCATCCCTACTTAGAAAAAATATCTCTATATAGGATTTACCGAAGTCATTACCATTGAATGATTCCATACTGCTAATTTATTCTAATTATGCAATAACTATTCCTGATACCATTGTTAGTCCGGGCCCGCTTCACGTATGAACGGAAATTCCATGTCCATATTTGGTCTGGTGATGAATGAGTATAAAGAAAGTGGAGGGTTTAATACCCATATCGGGAAAGAAAGTTGAATAAATATGTAAGCACGCTATTTGTAATTTTGGAAACATAAAACCATGATTATTCTGTTTGTATATACTGCGCAATCCAATAATAATTTCCCCAAAGTTAAATTTTATAATACTTTTTATTTTTAACATTGTGGTTTTGAAAATTTGCTCACTTTGTTGTTGGTCAGTCGGTTGAATAATGCGAGAGGTTAAAATGAAAACAAATTTACATAATCTATGGCGTTAACAAGAGTCGCTGCAGTCATAAAGTTAGAGAGGTATAGTTCCCCTTTTGTTTCATACGTAATACCGTACATTATGGTGATTGTCATAAGAAACGGCTTGGCATTTTTCTTTTCATACTGGATGCTTATAATTATCTTTTAAGTGAAAACATTTTTTCAACAAAAATGCCTTTCATTGCACGTGAGTAGGTTCCATGCCCATTAATATACATATAATTTTTAGGGCAATAGCAAAAGAGGCCTTCGCACCTTACCAGGGTGTAATCCGCAGAATCCGCAGCGGGAAAGGCTACGTTAGAGAAGGCTTAAATTTCCTGTTTCCATCTCGCTCACTTTTACGGAAAAGGAAGAAGTGAGGTCCCCGTGTTTCATGTTGAAAAATTCATTTTATCCGAATAAACCGGAAATGCATGTAGAGAAAGCGTGGAGAATCGCCATGGAGTGTAAAAAAAATTAACGAAAAGAATCCAAAGTACATTCCCCGGGAAAAAAAGAAAGTTCCATTTGAAAGGCCGGAGAGAGGAGGGACCTAAGAGCAAATATGGGACAAATGTTACTATAAAAAGGTGCATAATGCTGGAAATATTTTAAGACGCGGGGTAGAAATGGAAATTGCACACTTCTTCGCAGGTATCATAAACCACTATGTTTTATACTGTAGTTTTTTTGTGATAAAACCAATTAAAAACAAAATTTGGTGCTTACAGTTTTGAGATATAATTTCAATCCTGGTACATTGGTTTATGCATACTAAAATATGATTAAGTGCGAAAGTTCCTTTAGGCAGGCTTTTAAAAATATTTTGGTACTGAAATTTTTCGTCTTTATTTCAAATAAAAACATTGATAAAGAAGCTTGATCAAATGTGAAAACACTTGGGGGCCACGAAAAGAATATCAACACGTTTAATACTTTAATAATTAGAAATTTCGGCTAGTAATCTCGTTTTGACTCCACACCTCCGTAATCTTAACTAGTTATAAAAGATCGCTCGCTTTCACTTTTCATATTACGTTTGCTCTTCCGTCAGATAGAACTGCGTACAATAAAAATGGTGATGTATAAGTACATTTGCGCTTTGGGATAACGGAGAATATAACAGTAAAAAGCAGTGCCCCTTTTTCCTTAAATAATGAAGCCGGTGGCACACAATTTCCCAGTTTTATTTCTTACGAATTTCATGGAGGGTATAAGGACAGCAACCTTAACGCTCTACCATAAAGTTTACCTTTTCTTTCAAAATTCAAGGTCGTGTCCTTAAACGAAAGTCGTTTTAAGTTTTGAAATGTCTCCCTTCGGGACTCCTATTGCATGGATTTATGCTAGGAACCACAAAGCAACTGATACATCACTTAGTAGTTAGAGCATGATATGATCATTTTATGAAGTGATAAAAATTATTAAAAGTTCCCAGACTCCTTTTCGAATACACAAAGGAACATACTAATCTTCTAACCTTAATATAAGTTGTATCAAAGCTACAGTTCAACTCATTATGATTAATAGTTATCCTTTCCTCCAATTTCTTCCAAACAACTTTAGTTACAAAACACCAAGAATATGTTTTCACGTTAGGACTAGGAGACATTTATTAATTACCTAAATTGATAATCATTTCCAATCTTAGCGTAGTAAAACTTTGACAATGCATTCAGTCAGCAAAAAGTAGTCTTATCCTTGCATCCAGATAAGGATATTCAATATATAGTACACACGCATCACGTACGTGTAATGTCATTACATTTTGGATAACAAAACCGGCGAATGGCTTTCTGAAATGTATTTCGTCGAATTTATTTCCTTAAAAAAATAATGATATCAAGGCAAAAAAGGATTCCCGCGTTGGGAGGTGTAGATGTGACTTTGGAAACAAAGAAAAAGGTGGTATATATTCTGGGGGATAGTTGTGCATTCACCCCTAAGATTGTGTCGCACGGATGGAGTGGTAGCGCACATTAATGGCCCTTTACCTGTAACTGCGTCCCCAGCTCTGCTAAAAGAAAGCACATTTACAGCTCTGGGCCCTGGGTTTCCCTTCGAATTCCCCTGAAAACGTCCTTAAGCGCCCTCCTCGAAATCCGGTACGGAAAAGTGCGAAAAGAATGCAAGATGCTCCTCTTCTTGTCCGCAAATTTAAAAATGTACAAAAAAACCCGAGGTTTTTTTTTGATAGAGCCATTCCCCAAATCGTTTTGTGCACCGTAGTATTTAAATGGTTAGTACGTGAGTTCAGCTACGTTGGTACAAAACTCATTACCGTTTCTGGTCTCCGCGTCGAGTCATTTTCACCAGGTCAACCAGTGCAACGCAAAGCACTAATTACCTTTCTAACACTTAACATGAATTTCTGCGCTATTCTGGAGAATTCGTTGAGATTCCGGATTATTTCCCTTGGAAGGACTTTAGTTGTTCCCTTTGAATTTTGGGGAGAAAATAATATTTTCTTTCCCGACTTCCTTTCTAATCAATATTTTTTATATTCATTTGCCTGAATAATGTGTCTATGATATCTCATTAAAAAACCAAATCAAATGCTAAATAATTTAATATTTTTTGTTTTAATCACCAAACTTGGAGGTTTTTTTTAAAAAATATATTTTTATTTTACATCGAATGCCCCAAATGAATTTCTTTCACTCCTGCAAAGTCAAGAGCCAAAGGCGAAATGGGTTGAATTGCGGGAGAATCGGAGATAATTTATTATTTTCCGGAATCCGGAAAGTTATTTTCTCCGAACTTGGAGAAAATATTTTTATTTTGGATATTTATTTGAAGCATAGACTAAAAAATACTTGAGTGAATTTGGGTTTGAGAATATCATGCCGCCAAGGAAACTAAAACAGACGTATGTCCAGAAATCACAATAATACACGGATAATACACGGTCACCGATTCGCCAATTTAACTCATTATGATATTAAGTGATAGCATATGAATTTTTGTATCTGTAAACGTGGGCGTGGTTCCTATTGAGTCTAAATCACACCCCAAGATGAGTGTTTGATTGGACCAGGGGATTCCGAATCTCCTCTACCTATCTTTTCTACTCTTGCATCTTCCATTTATTGCGGGGGTTTCTCCTCTCGGTGGGGGATGGGAGGAAATGCGAGGCCTTAAAGACAGAGAGGTATCCGCAGCTTGGGACCCGGACGAAAGGAGCGCTCTGGAGTAATCTCGTGGAACGCCTGCTCGCGAACCCAGCCGCACAAACAGAATCACACGCCCGCACACCTTCGCGCGGTCCGGGGATGGGGATTTAGAATGGGGGCGGTTTCGAAGGGAGTGTAGACTTGGAGCTGGCGAAAAGGAAAGTTGGGGTTAAAGGGGCGAGGGGTTAGTAGTTGGAAGGGAAAGGAACGAGGGCGGGAAGGCGCTGGTGTCGAGGGGATGGAAGTAGCGAAAGGGAATATTTCGGAAGGGAAGTGCGAGAGAAACGGGGAATGGTTGGGGTTGAGAGGAAGGAGGACAAGGCTATTTACGGGGGAAACGGGCGTTTCTCCATCCCGCAGCCACGCACCTTGCTCCACTTTCTCGTCCCCTCAATCCCTCTCCACCGTCATCCTCGCCCACTACACACTCCGCTTTTCGTCTACAAGGTTTCGTTCTCCCCTCTCTTCCTCTCCTACCTCCTCACCCACACGAACCGGGTCACTCACAAAACCCTCCCGCCCTCTTTTCCCATCCCTCCCATTTCATACCCTTCCCACTGGCTCGCAATGAATGGCTCGGAGACATTGATTACCGCCGGAGCAAATGGCCTGGGGCAGCTCTCATTCACTCCCACGCTAGCTTCCCCATTCCCTATCCTCCCTTTATCTCACTATGCCACAATCCTTCTCCACCCTCTTGTTCACCCTTATCCTCTATACCCATCCCGCTCCCATCCTTCCCTCCCCGAGGGAAATCGCCACGATTTGACGGTGAGGGCTCGTGCAGAGGCCTTTCTTCACCGGGGGTTCACGTTCGACCCTTGAGCATGGAAAGGATTTAAGATAGCTTCCGGTTTCCATCATGATACACTGCAGGAAATAAGGAAATCGGTAGAAATCGTCCGACATATGGGACGTTACGTATAGTTTAGATGACCTCTAAATATTTCATTACACGCTTTCAGCAGCGACGAGAGTTTAATCAAATATTTCTAGCATGCTCTTGTACTACCGATTCAGTGACCATTTACCTACACCTATCTGAAAATTTTATTCATATGGACGAATGAGTAGCTCTTTGGATTTATTTCTTATCTGTAGACTTCAGGATAAGCATGGGTTGTGGTGAAGTAATGAAATTTTTCAATGCTCAATACATGTCATTATCATGAGTTTCCAATCTGAAGAGCTCTTCAATCTATTATCCTTCATTCCAAGCTATTCAATCTCTCATAGCTCGTTAAACCAACATTTTCAATACTCTCAGTCTCATAGATGCTATAGACTTCCTCTTAGTTCATTCTTCTTATAGTGCCCTTGTTTTGATTTGTCTTTCCCTATTCTTCGAAGCGCTTCTATATTTATTACAAAATTCTATTCTCTTTATATTCTTCCATGAATAGGTGACTTGCAAGACATAGAAAAGAAAAAAGATTGTAGACAATGATAGGGTAGTGCTTAGAGTAGTATATATATATATATATATATATATATATATATATATATATAAACTTGGAAAAGACGCTCTCCGGCGACGCACAAACACACAAACACTAACACAAAAAACACCACACACATAGAAACATAAAAGAAGGACACTTACATTGGATATTTACGTTTCGACGGCACGGCCGTCGTCATCAGACTCTGATTCTGATTGATCATCGTCATCGTCATCTGACAGATTCTGATGACGACGGCCGTGCCGTCGAAACGTAAATATCCAATGTAAGTGTCCTTCTTTTATGTTTCTATGTGTGTGGTGTTTTTTGTGTTAGTGTTTATATATATATATATATATATATATATATATATATATTTGTGTATATCATTTACCCCTGGAAGAGCTATAAGTCGCTCTTGGCTCTAATTTGGTTTCCCAATGACGAACCAAAGTTTGCCCTACGTTCATGATGGGGGTGGATCCCACAACCACAACCTTCGTTCTGGTGGGTAGGTTCCTAACCTAACTTGGTGGCTAGTTAAAAATAGGATGCTACGCCTAATACAGGTAATGAAAAGATTCCACTCCCTCTTGCAATGGACATTTTTGAAGTAATATTCCTAAATTAAAACAATTACTTATCTTAACTAATTTTAGAGCACTCATTTTGTTCTGTCACCAAAAACTATTGGTTATAGGTGTAATTAAATAGAGAATTTATATATTTTTATGCTATCTGTATTTCGCGGGGACTTTTAAGCACTATATGTATATTGAGCTGGCGATGTTACTCCAAAGCATGCAGCATTCATCCTCGTGTCGATTAGGTCACTGTCACTTTCAGGAAATGAAGGTTGTAAATGGTGTGTGCGCATCTGATACACGACGTGAATGGTTGCTTTTACTCAAATAACGTCATGATCTCAGGTGGAGGTGTAAGCCGTGGTCGTAAGTGTTCGCGTTTCGTGTTTAAAGCGCTCAAACTGTTGGGTCAATTCATCCGTTTAGCATTACACCAAATTGACCGATTAGTCATTAGACAAAACTTAATGGTGAGTGAGTGAGAAAAAAATACTTATGTCTAAATTTTAGACGTGTACGTTAAATGTAAGGGCATCATAGCAAGGGATCAGGCTAGCGAGTGGTGGCCAAAAGATTTCCAGGCTCCAAGTGGGCAAGATATCTCATTCCACCCAACTCTGCTTTTCTTGCGATAAAGAATTGGTCTTTTTGTTTCAAAGAATGTTCTCTGCTTTTCCCGGGTCTGAACTTCCAAGAAAATTCCGAACATTCATGGGGAGTCGAATAGAAACAGTGAAGAGAGGCAATAACTCCGTCCTTCCGTTTCTCTCCCAAGTTACAATGATATAAAAATGTCGTGCTTTCTGTAATAATAAAAATAATATTATGTTGACCGTTCATAATGACGAAACGATGACATGGAGCTGTTTTTCTCAAGTAAATAAGGTATGTATTACCTCTTGGTAATATGTGGATAGCAAAAAAACACTAAAATATATACGGACAAGCATGCCAAATAAGGAGCATTGGCTACCTTACGTCGCTTGAAAACTAAATTCAGAGCTAATGATAATTGACGAATTTTCCTGTAATATTCCCAGTGAGTGTAATAATAACTTATATTTGATTATTAATGCATTATGAATTAGGTAAAAATGATCAACATCGCTGATAAGAGAAATTACCTATCTCATTTAATTTGTATTATAGCAAGAGAATTTGAAAGTAATTATTTTGAGCACTATTTTCCAGACATAAAACAAATAATGCTACCATTAAACCTTATCAAGAAATTCACTAAACACAATAGAAACACAATTAACAATTATTGATTTTTTTATTGAATTATATCGGCTATTTTTAATAGTTATTCCCAAAATTGAGACCTAACCAAATGGAATACGAGTATTTACACGCGAAAAAGGTATAGCCACCCCAGTCTTAACGATATAATTATCCTTAGAAGATATTATTTACAAGAATATTTCAATTTAACTTACATAATATAGAGTATCAGAATTGATTCTTCCATTACAAACCCAATTTTTTCTATCCTCGCTGACTGATATCCTGGCATTTTTTCTAATAAACACTATTGGCTTTATGAATATACTAATCGTCATATATGTTATGTTGGACAAATTGGCAGATTGCTCACAATATTTAATTTGAGAGTGCAACAGTATTTTTTTCACCCGGGTTAAGCAAATTAATCATCTCGTGATATCAAAACACTTGTTAAACGGTCATGAGATGGGTAAATTTTTTTAGTCCTAAAGGGTTAGATTTGGTCGTAATATATTATGTCACCACTAAAAAATTATTTCTAAGATTTTTTCCAAAAACTCCTTAATATTTTTTAGTTGTTTTTGGGAAGTGAAAAAGCAATTTTTAGCGGCCAAATAAGTACTAAGTACATTAAGGTATATTTTGTATAAATATTTTTCCCTGAAAATCTTCTTACCTATCTGATTCTGAGTCTTAATGGTTAAGTAGGCAACCTGAGTGTTGTTTTCGTACTAGCTGGAAGCTTATATTTTAGATAGCAATACAAAATCTTTCAACTTCTTGATGCTTCATTCCACTCCAAATCAGCAGTTCTCGTAATATCTACTGGAGAATGAATATTACCATAACCTGATCGAAACAACCTTAGTT
This sequence comes from Hetaerina titia, assembly GCA_037158775.1. NCBI lineage: Eukaryota > Metazoa > Arthropoda > Insecta > Odonata > Calopterygidae > Hetaerina > Hetaerina titia. Next base: position 71,982,692 of record CM073772.1, on the reverse strand, counting down.
ATTCTTTCTTATTAACATATTTTGATTATATATTATTAACATATAACAATTAATTAAGTATTTCTTATTAACATATTTTAAAATTTTACCTTTGCTTTTAAATTGTTATATTGTTTTTTCCATTTTAAATTGTGATTTTTTACAAAATAGTTTAAATTTTCTAAACTTTGATTCGAAATAACTATACAAGTCATTGGTAATATAGGGTGGCTTGAGCTCTTCACTCCGCTTAAAACAAAAATTCCATTCAGGGAGACCCAATCAAACAACAAAAATGCTAACTCTGTGTGTGGATGAAAGCCAAGAATATTATTCAAGCCTGCGAACTGGATTCTTATCAAGTTAACACTACTCATGAGCGTCACGAGGTGATATGTAGTCTCAGTATCTTAGAAACATACTAGACTAGGTGTGAATTGGTGAGGCTTTTAACTTTACGAGGCGCCAACCCTAGAAGGTATTAGTGGGGGTAAACTGTTCTTCTTTAAAATATGGTTCTTCGCTTTCTGGAGTGAAGTAAAAAAAATCGTAAAACATGAAAATGACACATTGCTTTTAAAACTGGGTAGAAAGCATTTTAAAAGGTACTTAGCACTACCCCATAATAATAGGTAGATGTTAGTAAGACGAAGAGACTGTAAAGGGGTGTTTCAACCTAGGATGATGCACACATTTATAACAGCCATATTTCATTAAAGCTCGCTACGTGCTAAAGAAAAAAAAAGTTCTGCCACCTTATCGCAAGGACCCAAGATGGGGCTGCTCGGGAATGCGAAATGTTGACTGCAAAAGTCTCTTCACCTCCGTTCTTTACACGCCGTCAAATGTGCTTGGCGAATAGAGGCAACGGGACTTCCTCCATGCAGAGTATGAAGCCACGTATGAGAGTCATGAAACATTTGCGGAGCGTTGCTAATTTCATTTCTTCATGGGGGTTCTTCCTTAAGCAACTTTTCCCAGCACTCGAGAGTCGTCCTGATGGCCTCAAGTTCATTATTTCGCGTGAGGTGTCATGTCCCCTGCCATTTCCTCCACAGGGTTGCACGGATGGAAATAATGACATCCGGCAGCTGGGAAGCTAGAAGTGAGCCTGTATATATTTGTCCGAAAATGAAAACCCTTCGCGGCAACGGAAGGTGTTGCTAGATAACTTGAAGGACAGGTTGCATTTTCTTTCACAGACGGCTTCCTCAGGTGGGTAGTATTTCAAGGCTTATTTTCAAGCTATGTATATCCCGGTGTAGCACAACTATAAGAAATATTTTCATATGGTTGGCTGACATGTTTACGCACCTATATTTTTCATAGGCTGTCATAATTATCCTGTAATCCTAAATGATAATTAAAAAATGTGTTCCATAAAGAGTAATGCTGTAAGATAAATGCTTTACTTAGCTTGCTCTCTTTAATTCGTTAAACCATCTAAACTTTATTAGACAGCAAAAGTTGGTCATTAATAAATATAGCTAATGCTTTCGTTCTTTCTCTAGGTTTTCTCAAACTTTCATTCTAGTGCTCTTATATCCTTAAATAAAGGACCAAGAAACCCTTTCTGTCGATAAAATCACAATAAAGACACTCAAGCGACTTTCATCCCAAATCCTATCGTGTTATTCGGAGAATTTTTTAAACTTCTGAATATGAGTGCACGCTAATAACGGTTTTAATGTTGCTTCAAAGAAAATGTAAGTTTCTTGAATCCGAGGCGTAAAAATGACGTTTATAACTTGCCGAAGGGTGAAAAATTGAATTTTACGTCAAGCAAGATTTCCTCCTCAATTTTCTTCATGGCGATAATATAGGTTGAGCAAAAAATACTTGGGTAATAGATTCAAATGGAATTTTTAAAAAATCTGAGAAAATATTCCTGACTTTATTTGGAAATATGCGTTTGAAATACAAGTTTTGTATGGAAGGTATTGGAAACAATGGCTTCCTGACGTGATAATGCATCGCAACGGGCTCGCACCGCGTGGGATCGGTGGTGGGGAGTTTGACCTTTAACCAAGCGTCAATCGCCTGCGAGCGTTCGTTGAGGCTAGAACGTGTTTTTAGTATACCCCTGTCGAGTGACTCGGTTCAGGCGCAAAATACAGCGAACGATATAATAGCAGTACACCATCAAATTGGACTGGGACTGGGAACATTTGGTACGAAAATGAGCATGATTTACCAAGATTTCAACGATGAAAACATTTCAAAAACTGCAGTTTTCAAGTAGAATAAGTTCTTAAAAATGGTCAAGAGAGTGTGGAGGATGATCGCGTTGCTGGACGGCCGTCAACGTCAAGAACTGACGACAACGTAAAACGTGTTCATGAAGTGCTGAAATCAGATCGTCGCTTAACTGTGCAGATGATTCCAGATCGTATTGGCATTCATAAAATGACAGTGCACACCATTATCACTGAAAATTTGACGATGCGAAATATCTGCGCCTGACTCATCCCGAAGGTCTTGACGGATGGCCGAAACCAGAGTCGAGTACTTGCAAAGACCTTCAGCAACGCGACGCGATGATTCCCCAACCCCCTTATAGTCCCGACTTAGCACCATCAGACTATTATCTATTCCCAAAAGTGAAATACCCCCTAAAAGGACACCACTATGGGACCCTACGTACCGTCAAAGAAGCTTTCATGCGTACCCTTTAGGACTTTCCGGAATCCGCCTACCAGGGAGCCTCCGAGTGGTGGGAAAGCCGCTGGCAAAAGTGTGTCGACACTCAAGGGATTTACTTTGAAGAATTTTGAGGCATTGCAGCAACATATGAAATAAATCTATTTGGGAACTTTTCCCGATACTTTTTATGCAAACCTGGTACTCGTTAATGTTGCAAGTGTATTTTTTTTTAAGTTCCGCCTTTAAGTGCCCATCTATCATTCTGATATATCTTATTCTGAGAATGGAAACACGTCACCAATAGTTAAAAAAAATATACAACTAAATAATTTTCCGGGAACACCAAATTTATTAGAATGGTTCCCCAAAATACGTAAATGGGCCACGCTTCTTTTCAAGATAATTTCTCCCAGGGAGTATCGTTCTCAGAGGAAGGAAAGGAAATAAATTTCATTGCCATGGAAGTAGGGTGGAGGGGAGAGGAACCCACGCGTGTGGCCTGCCATTCCGCAAGAGGACCTCAATCGCGTTCATCCAATTCGCTGGACGAAAATGCTATATGCGTGGGAGAGAGAGGCGAATAATTGCGTAAGCGAAGGCATTTCGGAAGATGGAAGTCTGGTTGTGGGGTCGGGGATGAGGTGGGGGAAGGAAGTGGAAAGCAGTCTGAGAAATCGCTTGGAGGGTTGGAATGAGGGAAAACGGTCGGAGGAAATCGGAAATTAAATTTCCGCGGGGAACCCGAACCGCGCGCGACAAGACTGACGGAAGGGGGGATGCAGGGGAAAGTAAAAGGACTCGTCCTATGTCTCTCAGTTGAACTCCGGGTGAGTCACCCGCGAGAGTGCCCTCCGCCCGGCCCCGACACTTTGACCCTAACTCATTGTTTCCTCACTTATTCCTCCCCCTTGTGGTGTTATCCTCCGTCCCCGTTGGCGCCACTCCGCTCGTCCCTTTCCTTTCCATTAGTAATTACACCCCTTCCTCTTCCTCAGCCCACCTCCTCGACCTGTTCTCTACTAATATTGACCCCACTCCCGACTCCCTCTCTTCTCTTTCTTCTCGTCCTCCTTTCCTTCAAAAATCCGCTCCGCACTCAGTGTGCCCGCCCGGCGTCTCTCCCTTTTCATGGGCGGCATGTAGGGTTAGGGTTAAGAAGAGGATGAAAGTTTCCCTCACAGTGGTGGATACGGTGGGCGGTGGTGTTAGCGGCGGCGGCGAGAGGTGCGGGCGATGGCAGAGAAGTGCAACTCCTCCGGCAGGCCAACCACTCCATTCCGCCGACATCCCCCAAGACCCAGTTCCACTCTCCATGTGTATGTATGTATATATGTATATATATACATACATATATGCATCCTCTATCCCCATTTTTCTCTTACCGCTAAGCCTTTCGCCCAGATTGGTCCATTTCCCCGTTCGTCCCGGCTCCTCCCTTATACCCTTCTCCAGCTCTTCACGCCCCCATCGGACTTGCCCTCTTCTTTTATAAACCATCCCTTCTCGAAACCCTCCCTCCATCCCCATCTTACCCTTCCCACCCCTTTCGTCTCGCGCTTCAAAAAGCCTTCACTTCGCCCCCGACCCTCCTTATATCTCGATTCACTACTTCCCACGGCACCACACTCCCACGCGAAATGTTTGTATTCTTCTACGTTCCTCTCGCTCCAGTTCGCTCGCTCTCCTTAAAGGGTATCGTGTTCGGCGCGGTGGTGTGGCTTCACAGCCTCAGGACCCTAGGGCCAGGTTCGATTTTCGTTGGGAACTTGTTTTTCTTTGGCAGTGCAAAGGTCCTCACTCGGTTGTTGGTTGACACAAGTGTAGTGCGACGCCCGTAAGTTGAGGGCGTTGTATCACACACCCTTGGCTAATTTTTTTAATGTTCTGTATGCAACCTTTCTTTACTTCTCTGATTCCTCTACACCACCAATAATTCAGCTTTTCTGTTAGGTTACTGGCGAGCTCGTTTAACAGCAAAAAAAATTAATACTCTCCTTTTTCAACACCGTAGTCATCTCAACTTTCAGTAATGTATATCTTTCAACGTTGGATTTGAAAGCTATATTCATGGGAATTCATCCTCACAGTTTTTCTTACTTTGTAAAAATTTTATTCTAAAGTTGTATTAAATTCATTTGCAAATGTCTCTGTAAATTGTCTAACCACTCGCTTATAACAGAGATTGAATGTATCCCTGGACTGTTAGTAGATTTTCGTGTTTTAGGTTATATGAAAGTTAATCTGTATAGTTGTTTTTGAAGTTGTCTTTACATTAAATACTCAATAAAAGAAAAAAAACAAGCAGAATCGTGAACGCGAAGAATCCTTGGAGGAGGAAATCCCTCTTTGGCGGGAATGGAAATCCCGATTCCTAAGTTAGCAGGAGTGGTCCTTTACCCCGCCTAACCATCACCGAGGTCAGCTCACCTCTATCCATTTGGTTGAGTAATTTTTCAAAACGGTCAAAGAATTTTACTTTAATTCCAATCACACGAAAGGTATCTCTTTAGAAAGCAGGAACCGAGTCTAGAACATGAGTACTTGGCGAGAATATGGATACATTACCAATCACCCTAACTCAAAAGCTGGCGAATTCGTATTGCAACAACCAAATAATCTTCTAAAATTACTTTACCACTTCTAAGATGCATAAAAATCATACTACACTCGCGTCATTACTTTATTATGATTTAAGTGGGAATATATGAACTTTTAAAAATCTGATTCAGTTTTATGTTACTATCGATGGTGCGTATGCTATATTCCTTACGTATATTTGAGTATTCTACTATCCAGTAATATATAGTATGTCACCAACTTTTAGTTGTCCAGCTGATGTCTTCATTCGTCCACATTATCTACCCCCCGAATGTTCTTAGGAAATCATAAACATTTTCAGGAAAAGGTACCGACGAAACGTAATTATTGACTGAAAACTGGTTTCCGGAGGATAAAACTTAATTAACTAAATGAAGCTCTGTTTATATAGGTTCTAAGCTGCTTTTATGCCGATGCAAGTTCCCGTATTTTTAAATCTTCAAACTCGCAGTATAACTCCTATGTTCGTAGTACACATGAAAGTCGAGATCATTTCATGAAATACATATCGATGCGCAGATTGTGCAAAATGGTTGGTCATAGTGCCCCCTCTTCTGCGTTGTCTGTCTGTTCCTTCTAAATGGTAAATTGCAAATCTAATAAATAATTTACCTTTCAATCTTACTTTGCTTCTCTTCTCAACCCTCTCACGTCTCCTACCCTCACCCTCTCCCCTTATCACTTTTATCTTCTTCTCATTTCCTCTACCCACGTCATTATTTCTTTTCACGTCCCTCTCCTCCTCCTATCGCCCTCTACTCCGTCATCCGCCACGCCCTTTTCTCTTCATGTCCCTCTAGGTCCGTCCACCTTCCCTTTCTCCTTCGCTTCCAGTCCCTATTGTCCTTCCATTTGCAGTCCCACGCCCACTTCACGTCTCCACCTTCTCCTTCTTTATTACTCCCTTTTTATCCAATTTCTGTATTTCACCAGTTTGTCCCAAATTGCATCTGCCCCCAGACCCTATTTCTTCCTCTTTAATTTCCTTTCTTTCTTAAGTCCCCCCTTGCTCTTCCCTTATTCTTGTCCCTCGCTTCGCTCTAACTTTATCCACGTTTCCCATCTTATTATCCTTCCCATTTTGCTTCCCTTTCCCTTTCTCTTTGTGTGATTTCTTTCTTTGTCGATGCCTTTTTCTTTCTTCTAGTTGTCCACTCCAGAATCCGTTTTTCTGTTTTCCAGGTTAGATTTTTTTTCTCCTGCTATGGCAACCATCCCACGACCACCCTAAATTAGGGTTCCAAATCGAAATCTTCATCAGATATTCCTTTTTATGTTTGCCTTTCCTCCTCTACTACGACCGTTCTGGTTTCCGGTTGCAAATTTTTTTTAAATTCTCATTTCGTAATTCAAACCTTTTGTAATTGCAATGACAAAGGTATGAATGTAAAATGGGAATTGACAATCCAGTTTTTTTTTTTCCTGGGAAGGGCTTTTGTCGGCTTCTGCTCCGCCAATGTTCCCTCTCTCCTTCTCCCCCTTGTTCAGTCACCCGTCTTTTGGGGATGTTTTTGCGTTTTTTCCTGGTTTATTTTTTTCATATTCCCTCTCTTTCCCTCTCTTCTGACAACCCTTTTATTTCTCTCGCAACCCCGCCGAAGGTTGCCATTCGTCTTTTCCGCCATCACCACCTTCCCCCGCCCCCCCCCCTCTGCCTGCCGCCATTTCTCTGATTTAGATTTCTTCATTCTCTCCTCTGTCTTTTCCCCACTTCACCCTATCCACAATTTGTTCGCCCCATACCCAACTCCTTTTTCCGCGTACCTACGAACCTCTCCTCCCTTCCCATCCTTTCAATCCCCTCACGGTCTCTTTTTATCCCTCTAGTTTATTTCCTCGCCAAACCTTTTGCCTTTTTATTGCCGCTGGATGGTTTCCTTTTTACAGCGGCATCCTTCTGCTCTGTTTTAACCTGGATACTGGGCCCTTCTTCTATTTGCAATGTTTATCACGCTGTGGCCTCCACCGTATCGTAAGGTTGTCACTACACGCATCATCTTGCCTTAACCTTAATAAAAGTCAAGCAAAAGGAATTAAAATTTTTCCATCAATGATATATATCCATAAGATCAAGTAAGAAAGTATTCTAATATGTTAATTGGAATATTTTGTACAGTAATTCATGTCATCAACCCTTAAAGGTTCTCCGCTACGGCTCCTTTCGTATAATCAGGGCATAGTGCCCTTAATGTTTGGGTTCTCAGATTTTCACTGAGGTGTATTTTACATTAATCTCAACTCCTCCTCGGATGAAATTTTTGTGTTTAGCTTGTGACCAATAATACCTCTTTAGAATGCCATTTAGAGAGGAGTGTTACTCAAATTTGATCCTAATGGTCTGAGTGAATTGTGGAGTGACGCCTTAGAATGTGTCATTATCTCATCTGATGAACTCGATAGATCAAAGTTGATGGAGCAATTTCATATTCAGATGAAACGAGTATTTAGACTATAAATGCATTAATATCGGGTAGTTCTTGAATTTGGAATTTGAAAATAACTCTTATTAATAATGCAACCATTTCAGAGAGTAAAAATCATTCGCCTTGACCGGGATTCGATCCCGGATCCCTCGATATCCGGCCGAGTGCTTTAACCAATTAAGCTACCGAGACGTCCTCTTACACTCTGAAATTTTCAAGGCGAAAGGTCAAGGCGAATGATTTTTACTCTCTGAAATGGTTGCATTATAATGCGCACATAGCGGGTGACTCCGTTAAAGTTACTGTTACAGTTTCTTGAAGAACTCTTATTAAGTTTTATAAATTTGTTTAAGTTTGGAAGGTGCACGCCATACGAGTATATGATTTATTTTCAAGTGAACCGTACTCTGGGTGGAATTGTTTCCTCAGAGGGTTTTATTTACAAATTTAATGGAATTATAAAATTTTATTTTTAAATATATTTGCCAATACTGGTGGGATGCTCGTTGTGACATAATTGCAATTTTAAGGTTTCAAATCCGGGATGTAAGAGATATACTCGTACATTGCGAAATATAAGGGGGATAGCCCTATGTATAATAAAAACCAGATGCCACGGGCACGTACTGTGTGAGACACAGTGAACTTTCATAGGGTGTAGTGGTAGGAAAAATGGAATGAAAATTCACAGCACGAGGACCAAGCGCCAAAGAAAGTAAGCCAAATGAATTGGATATTTGATGAAAGAGTCATGAAAACCATGTAAATCCGCGTTTTCCATCTCTTGAATGATCATGATGCCGCACTTACCCTCGAAAAGCATCGAAGATTAAGGATCCGGAATCATTATTGTAATGGGCTCATTTCCTAATCGAAAAAAAATAGTGATTATCTTGTCATACCGAATTTCAAATTGCTGCCGGAACTTAGGTTAATTAGCTTGGTTCCGTCGTTTGCAATTGATTTGCCTCACTTAATTCGCCTGAGATTGCGCCTTCTCCTCTTCTCAAATTCCCACTTCAAGATCCCCGACCCCTCATTCCCAAACCACGAGAACTATTAAGGCCGCCCTCAAAATCGGTCACACTTTTTCATTCTTACGCTTCATTATCCTTTACCGTCTTCCCTGAGGTTTTCAATTCCTGAGCCCCATTCCTAAGATCTTCCTCGATAACCCTCTCCCTTTATTATTCTCCCACCAGACTATTATCGCTTCCTTTTTGAGCATTCCGTAAGGCGTTTGATCCGTTCGTCTTATCGTTCCTTTCATTACCCTGGTGCCTTTTTTCTGTGACCGAAACTGTCACACTCCAGTCCATCTCATCTATCACCGTGGCTCAATTATAACGTCTGCGAACATAATGACTTCCAATTAAAAACGCAAAGATCGAAGCTGCAAGCTTAAGATTTGGTGGAATTTTTATTGATCAGACCATAAGGATTAAAATCCACTTCAAAAAAGTGGGGAAACTTCGGGAATTAAAAAGAAATAAAATTAGTACTTCATATGAATCTCGTATCCCTCGGACTAATTACTGCATCAGAATTTAGCGTCATCAATCCTAATAAGATTTAATATAGGCCATTAAAATCGTTCTAGTCCACTTTTTTCAAAGTTCCCTCACAGAAAAGAAAAAACCTTCAATTTTCTTAGAAGTGCAGCAATTTTTGACGATGTATAAAATTTCTTTATTACTATCTTTAGAACATGTATGTACATATTGACAGACATTATTTCTAGATAAATTTTAAATCTTTTATATGATCTTATTTGCGCAGTGCATTCAGCATAAGAAAAGTTAGTATGAGTCCATTCGTTTTAATTTATTCCATTGACGTCTATTAGTGAAACACGGAAATGTGAACCTTGTACTATGCATAATCTGTTTGTCTCTTTAAGTTTAAATGTGCTACCAGATCAAGGATTAAATACACTAGGACGACAAATTTTACGAGACGTGCCACGGTAAAAGACAAATATGTTCGAGTTTTTCCTGAATATTCTCAAACATGACACTAGCAGAAGACCCCGGCATTATAGCTAATAAAAAATTGTTATAGAAAGGTATTGGATTGTCCCTTTACATGGACTTCAGGGACTCCTGAGCTCAACTCAAGCTTTCTCGTGAAAGAATCGAGTGGAAACAAAAAAAATCCTTTAAAATATCCGCACCATAATTCCCGCAAGAAATATTTCTGGCTGTTTAGACACCGTGAATAAAAAAAATCACAATTTCTTTGAGCGCGGTTATAATCAGAAGGGTGGGAAGGGGAAAGATAGACTAAGTTGAGGGAGCTAAGAATACTGAGCACGGAGTGATGGGGGGCTGGAAGGGTGGGCAGGCGTAAGCGGCATTTGCGAGACTTCGAGCGTCGGGGCGCACGATGGAAGTGGCATCGCAGGCGGCAATTCGAGGGAAGGGGGGTGTCGGAGCACTCGCTCTCTCGGGGGGGGGGGGTTCTAACTGGGAAAGAGGCATGAGGTGGATGTCCTGGGGGCACCCGAGGGATGTGGGGGCGGGTGGGAATCGACGGGGTGCATCTCGTGGGGCGGGGCTCTTCGGGGTGAAAGGCTGGAGACAGGCTCGGGACGGATTTGCTTGTTTTTTGAAAACGTCTTTGAAGGGAGGAAGATGGGTTTTGTGGGGCCCAAACGGACGCCCTGGAGGGGATGAGTTCTTCTTTTGAAAGAACGTGAAATCGTCGATCTGAAAGGAACATGAATTCGTTCGCGGAGGTATTTTTCTGTGAAAGGTCATGTCTAAAGTTCAACATAAGTACTCGTTTAATTCCACTTCGCAACAGTTTTAAATATCATTTGTTCCGTGAAATGTTTCATCATTTGAACAAGTCTTTTTGAACAAGTGATTTTTATTACATAAAAGAGATATTTATTCACGCATATTTTCTATTTCTGGAGGATTTGTTGATTTTCTACTTGGTTGAATATTTTAATTCTCTAGTTATCGCTCACCGTCCCCGGAGGGTAACGTCCTCGTCTGCAAAAATCCAAGGGTTGCGGGTTCAATTCCCACCTGTTTGGGTTTTTCTGCTTGGGTATTTGTAATCGTCTCCATTGTTGTCACTGTTATTAGTACGTTGTAAAGGCCAAAAAGTGTTGTTTTCGGACTACGAATAAATAAATAAATATTATACAAATACTAGGAGATATCCCGTATATTTATAGTAACAAGAATTAATTTAGATTACCTAATAGTTATATAAATGTGTCATGATATATAATTATATATATATATAATATGTATATATATACATTTTAAAAAACCCCTAATATTTAATAAGTTGATAATTATTAAGAGCGGAAATTAGTTGATAATTATTATGAGGATATGATTTATGTTAACAGATATATTTTTTGAAACCTATTACGCTTTGTAGATCCATCCAGATTTGATAATTTAAGACTAAACTTCCGCTTTCTAATTGTTCTCCCTCAAAATGATTAATACTGCTTGAACCACTCGACATCCACGATAACTTCGTCATTATCATCCAATAATTATGCTATTCATTACCCCAAGAGGTTTCCAGGATTACTTTAGTGATAAAATTGTTCGGATGGTCTTTGTCCAACTTCACCTCTCGCGGAGCGATCACTCCCCTCAAGTCAAGGAGCTTTAGGGGACGGAAGAGCACTCATTGTTTGGAGAATCGCAACTTTAAAGGAGCTTATGAGGACTCTAGGGGGAGGAATATCTCCGACACGGCGTCCTATTTCCTCTACCCGAAGATTCCTCCCTCCTCCTTCCCACCCCGCACCCAGACCTATATCCATCCAGATTTTGCTCTCTCACAATTTTCGACCAACACTCTCTGCCTTCAATCTCCCCCAACTGTTGTTCACCCATTTTTTCCTCGCACCACCTCTCACTCTTACTCCCACACCGTCTCCATCCCTCCCGGACCTACTTGATCTGCTCTTCTCGTCGCCGTCACCGAAAGAACAATTTGAATCAGACCCAAGGCGTTACCTCCTCGCGGACTCGAGCGTGTTAGATTTGCGATCTGCGCCCGCGGATATTTTGTTCTTCTCAACTTGCTCCGCCCTCACCTCAGCCGCTCCGTCTCCCCTTTTCCCCCTTTCCTTTCCCTTCTCTCCCCGAACCTCCTCCTTCAAGCCCCTGAGTCCATCTGGCGCCTCCTGTGTCTCTGCTCGCTCCCTTTCCCACACACGGAGCCGCGCGCTCATCTTTCATCCGCGCGCATTTCCCTCGGCTCCTCCACCTCCTCAAAACCCGCTCTCCGCGCAACCCGCCCCAATCCCCACAACCCCGACCTCGCGCCCTCTTCGCATTTCCTATTCCCTTCTCTCTTTATTTCTTCTCTCTGTTTCTCTAATTTTTTGGCCCGCTCCCGGCGACATCTTAAAGGGTGTGGAGTGTGATACCGCATTATGACGTTCCTCGTAATCCCCTTAACTGTGGTCGAGTTTTCGCGGATGATGAACGGCCCACGCTGCAGGCATCCTTTTATTATTTTTTTCTTTAGAGAATTCCGACTGCTCAGGTAGGCAGCGGAGTACGTCAGAGGGAGTATAATGGAGGCGGAAGGAGATGTATTGTTTTTTAATTAATGGACCTCTCTGGCAAAAGGATGAGTGTGTCTCGTTGTGTACTGGCAAGGTGAACCTTGGGTTTCACATTTGAATGCTCAATGAGGACATGAAATAATGAGAAGAGCTAGATTAGCACTGCATTTAACGATGCAGTTAAAAACATTGGAGTGTCTTAAAATACAATGACTGTAAAGAATCAAATATATTTGCAAAGAGAATGCATTACGGAAGACGAGCACGGAAGTGTTTAATTATGTGGTTATAGTTAATCCACCGACTGAAAGCGTACCGCATTTTTCTGCGTACAATTCAGTCTTTTTAGAGTGCCATTAGGTCAATTCTTATTTAAATCTGAATTTGTAAGTAAACCACAAGACTCTCATGGTCGAGGAGAGATTATTTCTAATCCAACAAATTGGTTGACGTAATCTAATTCTTGATCATCGAAAATAAAAATGATGATAGAAATGATCAATGAGAGCCAGCGATGACTATGGATAAACGCTCCACTTTTATTGCAAAATTTGAGGGTCCTAAGTTTTTTAATCGCATCTCTGCTACCCATGCAAAAATCCTACACAACGCCTCCCCTTCACCCCCTCCCCCGCCCACCGATCGGGCGCTCTCCTTTAAACCTACCCGCGACCATCGACTTTTCCTTTCTCCAACTCCTTGACGTGCAAGTCTTATTATTTCCAATTCATCCTCCTCTTCTTTTCCCACAACCGCAACGGGTGCTCGCCGCCGCAACCGCCCTCCCGCTCCTACCACCGACCACTTCCCCTCTCGACCGCCGATTTCCTAACAAATTGCAAGAGACCGACCGGTCTGTCGGCGGGTGGGAGCACTGTGAGTGGCGGCATTGGGTGGTGGTGTGTGAGTTGGCTGGGTTGGAAGGCCAAAGGGGAGGGAGTGAGGGGGGGGATAGAGAAAGACAATGGGGCAAGAAAGGGAGATGAAAGAGGAGTGAGTGAATGAGAGTGAGACAGAGAAAAGGAGGAAGGAAACCCCCGGCTCTTGCCATACGAAGAACAGCTTCCTGTCTTCCAACTCCTCCTTTTTCTGCGCACTCAACTCACACATGCCACAACCTCTCTTCGCCCCTCCAATCTCTCTATCTTTCCTTTTTTCTCGTTCTCTCTTTCACCCTTCGCTTCGTCTAAATCTCACTCTCCTCCCCCTACCTCCCGTATCTCCCCGCAGGCATACACGCCCACGCTCTTTCTCTTGCTCACACACACACACGCACACAAAACCAACGCACACTCTTCATTCCTTTTTCCTCCCTACCGTAGTCTCCTTTCCCTTTTCCAACCCATCTCTTCCCCCACTCTACTTCTTCCTCGTTCTCCTCTTCTTTCAACGAGCTCCCCTTCCCATTTCTCACCCGCACGCATCGACCCCCAACCACCACCCTCCGGACTCCTCCGGCTCGGCCTCACCCCTCCCGTTAACCCACCCAACCGACTGTCGCCATCCTCCCTCCCTCCTTCACCATCCAGCGAGTGGGGGAGAGAAAGAGAGAGAGATCTTCCGAGGAGATTTTTCGCAGCCCCGAGAAAAATCTCATCGGTGGATCGAAAAATTACTCGTGGAGACCAAAGAAGGATAAAGGAGGGTGCGTTAGAGGAAGGGGGCGGTTGGTGAGAGGAGGGTTGGGTCGGAGGTCGAAGGGGAGTCGTGGGTGGATAGTGGTTGTGGGTGGGGAGGGTTTTCTCGTGGAGAAAGAACCGTGAAGTGTGAAGAGAAGCGAAAAGGAGGGAATTCGTTCGGGTTTGGGAGAAGTGTCGGGTCGGGAGATTTTAAGAGTGGAGAGCGCGGAGGGAGCAGGCGGAGAGGAATGCTGGTTGACGGAAATGAAGAGGAACCTGGGAGTGGAGGTCGAAAATGTGTAGCATTTGGGGAGGAGGTGGAGGAATTCTCCACCGAGAGATTGGCGGGTCTGCAGAGTGAGTGCAAGTAATCCTGAGCTCCGTCACGGATACACGGTGTGCTCACAAAAGATGTTACAGAGCACCCCACTTCATTCTGAAGGTTGGAAGACGTGGAATGACATACGCATAGACCATTTTTGACGCGTTCCACGGTGAAAGTGATATTTTCAAAAGTGATAGGCCCTCTGACGTCTGAAGTAAGGGAAGAAATTTGGTGAAATGTATTTACTTCGAGGGTAAATACTCGAACCTGAGTTCAGGGTTGTCATAAATTTTGGGTTCAGTGATTTTTCTCCACTGGAATAAGAATTAACAGATGGGTAAATGATTTACGAGGATGAATAGGCTGGTTTTGATGTATGAGCGAAAAGGGGAGACTATGTAACGCACCCGCAAAAATAAGGGGAAAATTAATTGGATACATTCTGAGGATGACCAATTTCCTTCAGAAGACCATTTAAGCGAAGGAAATAATGAAGAGGAGCTCCAAAGAGAAAGGGTTGATATTGAGGAGCAAATACAGGAACACAGTGGCCCAAGGAGGTATACAAGAATGAAGAGAGTGACACCAGAAAAAAATGTTCGGTGGACTACTGAAGACCTTTCCTAGTTTTGATACCCTGTGTTATAATGAAGTTACATTCGGTGATGACGCCAGGCGGAACATGAAATGATGATGTCCTTTGATGAAACTTGGATGTAGATCACTCATGAAGGCCGTGTGTGAAGATAGGGCAACAAGTTCATCAGTTGAAACCATTGCAGGAGCAATCATGTCGTCGTCATACCTCTCGTAGGCATGCTGCTTGCGTAGTTACAAACAAGGGGTGTATGTATAGAACACTCTGACTTGGAGCATATGGCGCAGCACCGTTATCTTTGACGTAGTCTATGATAAACTCAAGGTGAATAGTAGGCGCATGTCTAGAGGAATATATTTAGAATAATATGGTTCGTTCAATATTTCAACCAGATAGAAATTTCTGTTGTAAATTAAAAGTAAAGTTCTGTCAGTCATATATCAATTAATTCATAATATAATTTGTACATAATGACTTAGTATCGTATTTTATTCAGGCCTTTAAACAATATCACCATGAAACTTTCAAACCCCGAGTAGGTGAGAGCAGTAGCCGATGGTATCATTTATCTTGTTTAAAGATGACAATATTTTTTAGCAAAGAGTTGCTAAAAACAAGGCGAGTGTTATTTATATAGTATATTTTTTAGTTTATAAAAAAATAAAAATGTTAGTAATTTAATATATATTTTAGCTAGCTTATATGCATAATATATATTTTAGTTGCGAAAAAATAATACTTATACTCTAAAGCAAACTCTTAAGTGCTCTTAAATTAGTTAAGCATCGTGTTCTTATGTGTGCCAGGAGTATAGGTTTGAGAATTGAGAGCCATGAGGAAAACAGAAATAATTGACTTATTTAGCTCTGAGACACTATATAGTATTCTTTAAAACAAAGTTTTTTAAGTTAATTATTGTGAAAGCTCTTATATTTTAAAAATCTGTCTGTAAGAATTTTTCCCACAATTTATGAAAGCGTTTAAAAACCCGTAATTTTTCTAAAAAGCAGAGTAAAAATCCATTTAGTTACCGTGAGCTGATTACATAACCATGGGTAAATTGTTAAATGCGACAAAAAGTGTTTTTTTATAAATTTTTTGAAATAGTTTTTTTATTTTCTGCTAGTATGTGGGTTAAAACATTTTTGGAGTGAAATAGAAATGTTTAAAAATTTGAAAAAGTTTCCGAATCGTTTATTAAAAAATAAAAGGAGTAATCGTGATTAGTTCAGTATCATGAAATTCATTTAAATATTTCTCCACGTCAAATCCACCAAATATTTACTCACATACCTGAAAGACTTTTTTTACACTAAAGCGAGTCAAGAGTGGATTATACGACCACTCGTACTTGGTCATACAAACTATAAAAATGTTGTGGGTTTTCTTTAACTTCTTATGTTTTTTCCTTATTAAGTCATCTCGAGTGTCGTTGAATATTCACTTATAAGCCGCTTTAAGTTTCAGCTCTTTATTAATATCAATTTTATTCTCTTGCAACCATAAAAAAACTGGCGTGTAGTTGATTTAAGATTATACTATTTGAGTAAATATAATCAAGTATAGAACATACTATTTGGAACATGCTATAGTTGTGGCAGTTCTCTATAATCGAGGAGCAACGCAAAGGCATTGAAAGAGTCGTTAATATTATGATCGTAACAATCTCATTTCTTCCTCTATTTTAACCTTTGTTCGGTATATTATTCAGCCATTCTGATGACAGACGGAATCTTCTTTAGGACGAAGTGTCCTGTAATGTGTATTGGCCATTTACTTAAAAGCGGCGGGTGTCATACTGAGTAACTCGATTATGTGATTGTTAATGTATCTATAATATACTCGAGTAAAGATACAATTATGTGATTGTTAATTTATCTGGGTATATTAATAAAAATTATTGATGCACCTACACATATTTTTATTTGGAATATATTTTGACAATACGTGTACATGCGACACTGCCTAGGTTCTCGTGTGGAAACGTGTACTTCCGAGTGTTTAACTTACTTTATTCTCTTTATAGGTGAAAAATAGTATTTCAACATAAGTTTAATATTTATAGACATAATATTATTTGATAATTTCTTATAAAACATATCATTACTAATTATTGACCTCATTCATCGCAGCATTTTAAATAGTTTTAATGAGCTAAAAGGTCAATCTTTCTGAGAACTGAATAGATTATTATTTCTCTGCAAACTAATACATCATTTGGGAAAGTTTTTATGCCGTTTTAAGCAGTCAATTGTAATTATTTATGAAATTTGGACCTGAGCCAATTATATTTGCCTTAGTGACACCAGAAATTATTTTTTCAGTATTGAAACCCGACCCGTATTTCACTTCCTTTCATCTGCGTTCGGAAAGAATGTCCTAAAATTTTCTTTAAATTTATTCATAACTTACGGCTTCTATGGAAAATTAGTGTAGGATTATTAATCGTATTATATACTATAAATATTAGAATTTATTTCGTTTCCACTAGCATTAAATGATTACTTGGTGCACCATATATTTTTTTCGTTCTGCCGTTTGGGTTCAGCGCATGAGTCAAGTGCTTTCTGCCATGCGATAAACCATTTTACTACACATTTGAAAACATGAAAGCTCTCTCAAGCGCTCCCTACCTTCCCAAAAGATGAGGTATGCTGTTACATCAAACAAATCTCGCAATCCCCGGCGGGGATGGCGGGATGGGGGCAAGAGAGACCCAAACCCAATGATACCGGCTTATTAAAAAACCGCTTTATCCTCGGTTCCCTTTCAAGCGTGGGAAGAGGGGCGGACTGATGAGGGGATCCACCGGCATCTAACTCACAATTTTCTCTCTATTCTTTCTTCTCTTGAAAATTTCGAGGTTAAAGCCTTCCCGACCACAACTTCTCGAGAGGTATTATTAGTAAACGGGTAGACGGAGGAATGATGATGTATAAAATTTTTTTTTGTTATTAAACTATTTGAATATTTAAATAGCTCTCATTAATCAATGTTCATCATTTTAACGATATCATATAAGAAAATAACAGTCACACTAAGCGTAGACTGTGGCTGGACATCTTTAATAATTAACGAAAAATCCCAAAAATTAATACACCAGGAAAATAGAGTCGGACGCATATATTAAGGAGGGACACTGATGAGCTCAAAGGTGAGAATTTAATTGGGTGAAAAAATAATAGAAAAGTTAAATGCCCAAATACCTTTAATGGAGAACCTAAGTAACACATGCATATGAATTTTGCACACATGAAAATGGATTGAAGTATTTGGGTACACATAAAAATGGATGGGAGCATATTATGAGTGAATTTCTACGCAGACACTACCTACGCAGAAAATATGCTATGAAAAGGTTGTGAAAATGTTTAGAAATTCTAAAAATGACTGAACCAATTGAAATTTATTGAGTTGAGAGTTAACATTCGTGTGTGGAAAGCCTGTTCCTTTACGTGCACGGCTAGGTATGAACCCTCATACCTCTTATCTAGGACTCACGATGGTGGAACACGAAATGATAAAGTGCAGTTAGGAAAGGTTGAAGTTGAAGGAGGTGTGGTGGGAAATCACGAAAAGCAATTTCTCTCTTACGTCAACGAGGATAACGTGATGTCGGTAAAGCATTGACGAGAAAATATACACTCGGCGCGCATAGTAGTCTCGCGATCTCCCTCGGGCTCCCTTTCGAAGCAGGAAAAATTTTTTCCCAGTGGCAAATGGGCGCCGCAAACGCCTTCCGCTGGAATCAGTCTTTCTCCCCGGGGACTTTATGACCTGCCATATGGACGATACTGGATCGACGTCAACCCACACAGCGAAGTCTACCATTTCTGGCTCATGTTGGCCTTCACGAACGAGTTATTTTCTCCAAAATTATCTTGTACAGGGAAATGGGATGGAATACGTATGTCTCATAAAATGGCAGCCCAGTCCACTTGACGATAAGGGAAAAAGAATATTTTTGACGATTTGTTGGGTGTACTTCCGTTTGGTTAGCCCGGGATTACGCTAGTTTTTTTAAATAAACAAAACATTTTTTGTCGCCAATATTCGAGCCAGTACATGAAAATGTGAATATTTATTTTTTTAGTACCTGCTTCAGTTGAAACAAATCATCTGCTTACAAGAAACAGGTCAAAATGAAACAAATGAACATAAGAATTATTCCAAAACAATAACTGATAGCTGAGTACCTGCATTCCGTGAAGGAATTCTCGAAGGCAAATAAAAATCGGCTTTAATATACTATATATCGTCTATTTCTTCATCTATCCTAAAAAAATCTTCGGATACTGCTCCGAAGAAAAAAGTAATGTGATGATGCGTAATAATATTAATGTTTTAGTGCAGATAAAAACTCGTACATATGAATATTCTTCATGTAGTTTCAACGTACCCAAAAGAAACGTCGACTCGTTCCATAAGCACTCCTTGGGAGAGCTTTTGGCTATCATATAGTATGAACACTAAGCCGTGATGAGGACGGTATTTGATGCATTTATTGGCGAAAACGTGAGCCATGATTAAAAGACGCCGTCCTGAGATGCCAGAAATAGGGTAGATATATTTTTCCGTTTGCCAACTGTAAATGCTTTACTTATTAGCATGGTGTTAATTTTAAAATTTTAAGTGTTCCATTTTCGCACAGATCTTTTTTATTCAATGGTTTCTTTTTTGTCACATCTAAAAGAATTATCCCTATATTCCTGTGATTCTTTATTATTTCATGATTATTTCAAATGGCCATTTCACACCTTGATATCTTTTGAGATGACTCATATGCAACATAAATTTTCGGCCAATTTTACCAGCAGTTCATGGCCTACGGAGCACATTCATTATTATTTAATTTAAACCATTATTGCCCATTTCGATCAAATGAATTCCAGATTATTAAGGTGATATGAAAATTAAATGTTTGACTTTTGTATGATTTATTTATTAAATGTTTAAATTTTTTTCAAATATGAAAATACGATAAATTATCAACCGAGACAATTTGATTCACTTATATCTCGCTTAATTTTAATGCAAAAATTAAAATAATTCTTCACTAATTTTAATCCTAAATATAATTGCCTTCAGTTAAATACGTATACGCGTAGCACCCTGAAAATTGAATTCCATGTAATTCATCGGCGCTAGCAGAGTACCATTAGCATTAAAAGAAAAATATTGTCTTCAACTAACAGAGCTTAAATACCTATATTTGAGTACCTGTTAAGAACATTATTTTTTTATATTCACACGTATTTTACCATTTTATTAGTTTGGTTTTTCCGTTGTCCCTATTATTATGCACATGACTTCCACAAATCAAGTAAATAAATAAATTCAATTTTCCTCCCCCAAAAAAAATTAAAACAAGCATACGAGTGTTAAAATCCAAAATCATTGGTTCTCAAACAAGGAGAATTTTTAGGTTTTGAGGGGGAATATGCCCTCAATTTATCTACGAGTGATATCCTTTAAGTAACGTGAAATCAAGGAAGGGTTATTGATAATCTGAACTGAGGTAAAAAAGTGGATGGTTGCAAAATCTTTTTGATTACCACAGATCTAAAATTATGGTGAAATGAATCATTGCAAGCAAATATATTCCACATGAAATTATCCTTTTTGGTTAATGTCTTGTTATGGTTTTAGCGGTAAAATATTCCAACCTTAGGGCAAAATTTAGATCGGGACATTCTAAATGCGATTTGTTTGATCGAATTCAGTGGAACAATTAGTTAAACCCAAAACGCAAATTTTATGATAAAACAACATGAAGGTTCGTATGGTACGCAGGAGCCACCTCGAGATGATTTTTGTTTTTTTTTTCCAAAGCCAAAAGCACCGTGAAAAATTTCCGAATCCAAAATTTTGAGAACGGATAAAGAGGTCGTTCCTGGGGTGAGGCCAAGCGTCCGATATAAATTTATACACGGGTCCAGTCGATATGCCCTCGCTCAGGTGCGCGCCTCGGGAATGTATAACATGGGGGCTCCGTTGCGGGTCATGCAAGGAGAATTAAGAAACTCGTGCTGAATAACAAAATTCATCCTTTCTCCTCCCCCTCTCAAAATCCTGTCCCTACTCATATCTCTCTCCCCCTCGTCCTTCCTGCGCCTGCCGCCTCCCCTCGCTTATCTCCAGACCCTCCCGAAAAACTGAACCCCTCCGCTTGCGGGTGTAGGAGGGACGC
Source organism: Hetaerina titia (assembly GCA_037158775.1). Classification (NCBI taxonomy): domain Eukaryota; kingdom Metazoa; phylum Arthropoda; class Insecta; order Odonata; family Calopterygidae; genus Hetaerina; species Hetaerina titia. The sequence goes on along the minus strand of CM073772.1, from coordinate 71,961,768 downwards.
CTCGGAAAACCCTTGCCCCCCCCGATGACACCTGTAGTCAGTCCATCGACTGCAGATATTTTATGCGAGAGCCTCCCGCCTTTCACTTTCGCACGCACAAACACACACGTTGACAGAGGCGCGGGGCCTGGCCGATGCGGGCCAATCATTCGGGCTCGGAATATTGATTCATAGAAGGGAGGGAGTCGGCGGAAAGGGCGGGGTGCGTGGGTGTGTGTGTGAGGAGCACCGGGGAGGAGAGGAGCGGTGCTTCTGGATTTGGGGCGGGGGGTTGATTCGGTGTGCGAGGTGTTCACGATTATCCATTCAGTCCACGGAACGGGAACGGCCCGAGATCCGCGGCGTGTGTGGAGATCGCCGCGGCCGGGGGTGGAAGTGGGGTGAGAGGGCGCGCAGCGGATTTGTGGAGGGCCGGGTTGGAGAGGGTATTGGAAGCCAGCGTCCGTGCGAGGAGGAATTTTACGGGGCGTGGAATGTAAATTCCCTCCCCGAAATTCTCCCCCCCCCCCACCTCCAACACCATCGCGGTAGCAATGGGAGTTTTCGAATTCGGCCGAGTGGGAAGAAATGGCTCAATTTTGAGAGCTGCGGGATTAGCTCGCGCGTCCGTTTCCGTGCTCATTCGCTCCCGCGCCGCGTTGCGGGAAAGAAATCAGTGGTGGGCAGGAGTCGGAAGATCCGATTGAATGTTCCATGGACGAAAGCCGGTCCCGAGATCATATTGACAACTCCACCCTACCTCCATGGCTGAGAGTTAAAAATAATAGGAAAAATATGATCGCAATTCAATGCGAGTTTTGAAAAATTTTTACTCTCCGATTTTGGTGTATGAGATTCAACAAAGACGTGGTGGTAGTGATTTTTGTCTTGTGATTTTTCTTATATTTCATTACGATTTGACCGACTCGCCAATGAAATTTTCAAAAATGTGTTGACGGATTGCTTTCAATGTTTCTATAATTCATTGCTGGGTACTCATAAATGATGTCATTTTGAAGTATTTTCTTATTAGTGAGCATTTACCTATGTCCCATTGCCTTGAAGTTTCATGTTGAAGTCCAATCTTCAAAATATGACATTTTTTTTCTTTAAACACGTGTTGCAAATTAAAGGATAAATCTTACTTGCGTACGAGTAAAAAAGGAGGGAGAGTTTATTTTTCCCTTAATGAGAAATGTTTCAATTGACAGGTAAAGCCATAAGTTGTGTTCATAAAGAACGCGTTTAAGAATGTCCAGGGTGGAATCGACCTGACAGTAGGGTCAATTACATCGGGAAACCTTAATTAACTGAGGATTAATGGAGAATTCTGATATCTTATATGTTGGGGTTTTCTGCTTATTTGGATCAATTCACAACCCTGAGGTAATGGGGGCATACACGCTGGCTTGACCAGGATCATAGTTAGCTCCAGAAAACATATGGAAAAATAAATATTATTTCCTTGATGAGGATAGAGCACCATGTGCCTTTTCTGCACAGTCTTTAGCGTGGAGTCTTCCTGCTTGGCATGAACGCGTTGTTTGATGGTATTATTTGCGACAAAGTGGAAAACAAATTTAAGTTCAATTACGGGAATTCCAAGTAATTCCAGAATTGAATAACACACACACACACACCCACACAGACACAAACACACACACATATGTTTGTGTGTGTGTATATATATATGTATACACGAGAGCAAAATGAGGAAGACCTAGGGATGGTTGGCGAGAAAAGGGGTTTATTTGGAGAAATTCTATGGAGGCAGGAAAAAATAATGAAGGCGTACTGATCGGAAGTGACATGTTGAAGACTGTAATAGAGGGGAGAATATTAGGCAAACAAGGAAAGGACAGGAACAGGATAGAGATGTTGGACGGGGTGAAGGGAGAAAGGAAGTGCACAGAGATGAAGAGGGACCTGGTGTAGGTTATGTTGCTCGATTGTGTTTTGTTAGGAGTCAAAAAACATTTATTTGGTAGTTGTATCCATCCATAAACATACCTTATCCGGTAGATTACCTTATAATAATAATAATATACGAGAGAAATGTATATCTCTTGTATATACAGAGGTATACTCAAACACGATAACCCGCCACATGGCGAACAGATATTCAATTAAATGGATACACATATAATGAAAAGGGATAGGAACACATAAAAGAGGTACACAGAAATGGTGAGGAAGGGGGAATCGAGCATATCACAAGCATCAAAAAAGTGTCCTTGGCGGGGACTCGAACCATGGATCATCGACTTGAGATCCGTTAACAGTTTCAGGCTTAACTTTATGGAATTACTTCACGATGAGGGTAAAAAATAAGGGAAACTTCACACTTTCACAAACTTTTAATGCAATACGACCATGGTTTCGATGCTGCGCATCATCATCAAGTGGTGGGTGAGCTTTTTACTGGTTTTTAGTTTAAGTTTACTGGTAAATGTAGCTTACATATCAAATTTAAGGTTGGAGAAAGTGTACATTCAAAATTGATTATTTTGTACTTTATAATTTTTGTGCCACTTATATTTTGAAGTAAAAGCAACCAGTAATTATGTAACTGCCAAACAATGCGTTAAATGCTAAAAGGGGAGCAGAATTAACTGCTAAGAAAATAATGAACTGTTACTTTTAGCGATATGATTTATTAAATTACTGTTGGAAAGGAAGGCTGCTACAAGGATTATGTAATTTATGAAATGCAGCAACATTTTTCGAAAAACATAATTTGAAATCGACAGTTCATTTTCAACAACTACAAAAAATGTAAGCCTTCCATAAAATTTAATAGCGTATAACAGTCCACGAAGTCACTGAGTAAGCGAAACAGGTTTTCAATTTTTTGGATCAACGTATTGAATTTTGATTTTTTCTCAAAAGATGCTACAAAACAGCATTTTCTAATAAGTCTCCATAAAAATGGCAACTCCCTCTAAAGAGAGATGTGGAAACAAAACTCTTCCTTGGAATTAGTAAAAAAATCGAGAATGCCCTTGGGTGAAAAATGGAGAGAAGTTTGAATCATTCACGTGAGAAGTCGAATAGAAGAGGGCGATTGATGCAAACCACGCAAAAGTCGACACATCATTTCGGGCTATGCTTTTAATTAATAAAATAATAATAATTCCTCCGATGAAAGGGGATGCACTTTTAATTCTCATCCGCGTTCCGCAATTATGGCGACGCATCAATGGACGACGCTGGATTAGTACGGCCACTCTTGGCTAGAATCGGGAGATGCGGTATCTCCAGGCTGGTGCCACGGGCTTTTGAGGACCCACTACTGTTCCCCACCGACAAAGCTGCCGTGGTACGGAGGGAGAGAGAAAGAGACTGGGAGAGGACGGGAATGGAGTAGAGAGGGACGAGAAGGGTGAGACGAGGAGGATGAGGTACGAGGGTGGCGGGAGAGAAGGATAAATAGGTGTGCATGTACTCGTGTATGTGTTCGCCGGAGAGAGAGGAGGGGAGATAGAGTTTGCGCGTTCGTGTGCGCCGAAGGTGTTGAGGGAGGGACGCCGGGAGTGGAGATGCGAAGGCAAGGGCGGAGTGGAGAGAGGGTTGGGCGGGCCATGAGAGGGTGGATGTGGAGGAGAAACACGCATTGGTGACGGTGACACATCCCTTTTGGAGGCCATCCAAGAACTTGTCTGCTCTCTCCCTCGCTCTCGGAGGAACGTTGGGCTGGGTTTTTGAGGATAAGAGCCGAAAAGGAGGAGTTTTTGAGCCTTTTTGCGCGTTTCTCTCTCTCTCTCTCACACACATACACCCTCCCCCTTCTTTCTTCCCCGTACCCTCACCTCATCCCCGCTCCGTTCCCTATCAGCCACTACAGCATTTCCATATCGCCCAGCCGTCCCACTACGTACGCCCTCGCTTCTGCTTCTTCATCTCCGTCTCCCACATCCCCTCTCCCTTTCCCCCTGTGATGCCTTCGGGCACGTTGCCTTCCCCTCCCAAGACCCGCTCACCCTCCGTCCCTCCCTTTGCTCGTCAGAGAGGGTTTACGACACGAGTGAAGGGTGAGGAGCTCTGGAAGGGGAGGGATCCAAATGAGCTCCTTTTAGGGACGATGAAAGATGCGAGTGACGGACGTTTGACGGACTAGAATGATTTCTTTTATTTTTTTGGCTCCGTCTTTCACCAACCGCTCCCTTCGTCTGATGGCATCTCGTGTTCATCCGGTCGGACACGCGGGGCGTAATAGATTTTTCCTTTGGACGAGAAAGATTCAGTAAACCATTTACGAACGGGCTTATAATTCCGAGAGTGGGGAGATGGCCTTACGAATTTCATTTCCGCAGAATTCGGGCACTGATAGTCGGGAGCCTTTGCCAGACAATAAAAAAGTCCCCTTCTTTAACCCATATACTTTTTTTCATTTCCGAGGACGTTATTTAATGTTTTTTTTATTAAACGCTTCACTCAACATGGCATGCGTTCAAATTTCAATTTACCGCTACTATCAGCGTATCTGGATATTGTTCAGATCTGTTGGAAAGCGTATATTTAACTTCCAGTTGTTTGCCCGAGGTTGAAAAGATAAAATTGTCGTACTTACCCGAGTTGGTAACGATCAATTTGGTAAGTTTGCAGAAGAAGTTAAAAATGGAGAGATCGTACGCCTAGTGCTTCAGCTCGGAAATTCTTATAAATATTTATATACCTTAGTTATATTAATATTTAAATGAAGGTCTATTGTAATTATAATAAATCTTAACGCTTACCGAATATCAAAATTATTATGCTTCAAATTAAATGGGTTTAGATTAATAGAATGGATCGATTATTCTCATTTATCAGTTATTTAATGTATACATTTTAGGCTGCATCAAGTTCCTAAAGTACTGAAAAACATATTAATTAATGAATTACTGGACTCATATTATCAAGAATAATAACGTTTTTACATACAATGACCTAAAACAGATGTTAAAAATGATTTTTGACTTTATCACGAAGCAAACTTCAGTCACAGTATTTGCGATTCCCTATTAAACCAGTTTTTGAAAATTAATTTCAAAGTAGTAGGGAAGCAAATACCAATCCCAGGCGAACGTTTATAAGGCCTTCATTGTTAATGAATTTTCCACAGTAATGAAAAGTTTATTCTCAGTATAACTAAGCCAATATTTTTATTTCAATCATATTCCATTTTTTTCCAGTTTTGACGTTTTAATGACTATGGACTTGATATTTAGAAAATTCATAATGAAATATGCAGTAGAGGTTGTGACACTTCCCTCTGCATAAAAATTTGCGATGCATACAGAGTGTACTTTATTTATTATGGAAAATTTATGCTTCCCCTTGCTCTTCAAAGGGTGTTTAAATTAAAATTGAAGGTAAAAAAATGTCGGAATTCATCCATTTCAATGAAAAATGAAAAACATCGAGTATATCCCACGAAGGGCACCAATCCACTACTTTATCCTACTATTTCCGGTAGGCAGGAAGGGACACCCTGGAAGGGAGGTGGGAGGGGATGACCTGATGAGGGTGAAGCTGCGGTGTAGAGAAAGATGTCGCGGCGAGTGAAAGACTCCGGATACAAAAGGATGCAATGCCCGGGAACGGAAGCGATCTAAAAGGAGTGCGGGGATAAAAGGATTACATGGGAAACAAATCCCTCCCTCAGCCTCTCCTCTATCTCGCCCCTCGAAGTGAGTGATTATTGTTGCGATCGTGTCGCAGGGACGGGCGGGCGCGCTCTCGGCTTCGGTAGGGATTTTCCTAGTAAGCCGCTCGGGAGAGGCCAGTGACGCCACCGCGCACTTGGTGCGTCATCGTTCCACCGTCGTCAAACGGCTTGCTCCGTAACCTACATATTTTATTTGCACTACTTTTTATTCGCGGGTCCGCCGACCGACCGGCCACCCGCCCGCTCACCGTTCCAAGTCACTGGGGCTTCGCGAGTGCACGCTCTACGAGTACAGCATGTAGCGGAGTGGGTACCCCGACGAGTGAGGCGTGGATATAAAAAAACATGGGTCTCCAGACCCGAGTGGAATGGCATTTTCACAAAACCTACGAGAATTCGCGACTAAAAATAAGGAAAAAATTCACGTTTTTGCGGAACTATAATTCACTTTGCCGTACGTAGGCACAAGGACTTTCGGGAACGGAAGGATAGAGTAAGATATTTTGATGATTAATTTTTCTTTCCGACTTTCATTTTTTAGAGGTTATATTTACACTTGGTATAAATTAAATGTTTGCTACCTTTTTGATCAACTTATTTTTTTAACCGTGGTAATCCCTTCTTTTTTCATGTGTTTCTGGTTTAAAAATATTTAGCGAGACCAATTTTCTTGTAGGATAACTTTATGCCATCAAAGTTTGTCATGCGGATTTGCACAGGTGTTTGGCATTATTTCTTGCTTTTTTTTATTTATCAATGTTTTGTATGCATTTTTATGTTTCAATGCATGCACAGAAACAAGTTGAGTTTAATTAAGCAAGTTTTTCCTTCAGCACCTTGAGCGAATGCCTGCCTCCTATGCTGTTAGCTGACTTTTATGAGTATACAACCCATTGAATAACAGTTTTAAAAACCTAATATCGTATGACTTACATAGAGTAGAAAGAGTTGTAGACATACTTTTGGCACACTTAAAATTACGTATAAAATCATTCTCCGAGTAAGCTTGAACTGGACTCTCTTTTACAGTTATACTTGAATACTTATGACTTATTTATAGGGCCTTTGCCAAAAATAAGTATCGCTATGATCGCGATAGACTTTAAACACTGAGTGTTACGTGAAAAGGCTGCGGATAAAAGTGCAACGTGTCAAAAAGGAGATCTTTACCAACTGGAGACTGCTCTACGACAACGTGGCGTCCCGCGCCTCTTTCCTCGAAACCGAGTAGAAGGTGGCAAAACTGCCCCAACTGCTCTACAGCCCAAGCTTGTTGCCTAAAATAACAAGGAACTTGAAGGCACCCATTTTGGAATGGTGGGTAAAATCAAAGGGGCCGCCACGAGGTGACTGATCAAAGCTTCCGTTGACGCCTTCCAGGAAGGACACCGCGAGTGGCAGAGGGTCTGACATCGGTGTGTTGATGCACTTGGGTGTTATTTTGAAGAGTTTTAGTACTTTGTACTTTCATCTGCAATAATGTTTTCTCTAATTTATTTTATTTCGTTTTGGTACAGACCCTGTAGAATTAAACTCATCTCAGTAACCCACCAAACGTACTAAATAGGTATTTTTGATAACGGATAAACCATCTGTTCATCGAAGGTAGGTTTTCTGGGTCCTTTCGACTGGTTGCCTATCGGTCGTTTTTCTCCTCGTTCACTTTAATTTTCTCTCTCCGTTGTTTCCACAGTGTATGCCTGCATCAGCGGCGTCTTAATCGCTATCTAACTCCGATTGCTCCTATATGGAATTTACCCAAAAACCTCTGACTGCCTCATATCCCTTCCTGCCCAGCTTTCTCTAAAACCAATAATGCCTGACGTATATCTTCATCGTGCCTGATGTTGATTCGCGACGAAAAACACATTTCTAGTGCAGCGCCCATTCACTGGAGAAATGAGCTGGCAAACAACTTGACTCGAGCTAAAACAAACAAGTGCCTCGTCCTCACTTATTTTACAGCTGTTGAGTTAGATAGGCTAAGCGAGTCGCAAGCGCTTATTTCTGTGGGAAACGTCCGTTTCTACAGCTCAGGATTTTGACGATCCTCCCCTCCTTGGAAATTCCCTGGTACGCACTGAGACGTCGTCTCTAAGATAGCCTCAAGCCCCAAAAGGGTTGTCGGTTGTACAATGTACCTCGATTCCCTTTGCAATTTCCAAAAACTATGATCTCCAAATGTTGTTGAAAGACCAGATTTTATTCAAATTACAGGCTACATACTTTTGTAATCAAGAAGAGCTACTGATGTTCTCTATTTTCTTCACGACAATTGTTTAGGTACAAATTTCACACCTTAATTTCTGCATTGAAAACCAAAAAATTGGATAATTTACAAAAAAAAAGTTATCGACGGCACTACGCAGAAAATAATGATTTAAGCATATTTAATTTATATTGTTTAAATTATTGAAATGCATAAGTGTTACTACATAAAAACCTAGGAAACGAGCTCCGCGGCCTCGAAAAAGAGCAAATTAATTTCATACAACCGTAATAAGTTGGCACCACTCGTCCCACCAAGAAAACTAAATTTGTTGTGATGGTTTGTGGGAAAAGTAATCCCACGATAGTCACCAACCACAGCATCTCAATCAGAATACCCTACTACGCACACCCTCATATTTCCCTGTTTGTTGTAATTTGTGGACCTTGCTCAATTTGAGTAATTTATTCCCGGTAGTGAGGTCCTTTTTGAATGTGTGACTGCGTTTTCCTGAGTGCTTGTGAGTGTGTTAGCTATGTGGTTATTTCTGGCGCGGAATTTGTTCCCGTAAACAGTCACGGATATTGTGTATGTGCTCATAAACCCAGGCATTCTTAACGGAATCCCTTTAACCCTGTGAAGAATCCAATTTGGTTTGAGTGTGTGTGTCTGTTGTTGGTCCCTGGCGAGGGAGTAACATTCCCGCAGAACACCTCAGAAGGGTATTCTGATTGAGAGGTTGTGGTGGGTCAATGTTGTGGAATTTCTTTTCCCTCAAACTATCACAAAACATTTTGTTATCTTTGCAGAACGAGTGGTGCTAACTTATTACGGTTAAAGGAGTTTGCCTTTGATTTTTTATATTACTATATTCGATACATTAGTGGTAAAAATAAAAAAAATCGTAAAAGATTTAATTTTTACCGATGTATCCCAAATCACCATGACCGACATACTGGACTTGCAGAGGACTCCATTCCGTTATATGTTTTTAATGTTTAACCTAGAATGTAAATCACCGCGTCACAAAAAAGGATTTTTCTTAAAATTTGGAAAGTAATTCTACATTGGGGTAAGCTACTAATAATTCATATTTAAAAAAAAGTTAATGTAAAGAAAAAATGTCTGGGGTCTACTGGAACCTAGTTGTACCTTCAAGGTCAATCAGATACCTGCTACAAAGGCAATTGGAAATAACCGTTGAGTGAAATACGGCTGCGTGGCGTCTTTCCTTTTGCACATCTGAATGTTTTACCCTTTCCCCTTTTAGCCTTCTGCACATTATTTATAATTGATTTTAATTATTACTGCAAGTATGAGATATCTCAATGCCTATGCTAACTTGTGAATTAGTGCGGAATCCTTATAACAATCCTTAGCAGGGCCTTAATTGCATACCAACTTGGGTACATAAAATAATTATTATTATGAAAAGAAGCGAAAAATAAAAGTTATATCTTCTTCCCCTCCAGCCTCTTCTCTCCCTCTCAGTAGTAAGGCGTAATTACGTTATTATTACTAAATTATAAATTACGAACGATCTTATTTCTATTCATCATTCTGCAACTAACTATTGTTTGTTGCATTTATTTCGAAAGTCAAACATTTAATTAGGAAGTTGAATTAACAGATATTTTATAATCTGAAGTTGTCAACAATTTAAGCAAGGTGGAATATAATATCTATAAATTAATTATTTAGAAATAAAGTAGAGACTTATTTGGAAAAGGAAGGTTGCCATGCCACTCTCATAATTAAAAATATTTGCTTGAAATAAGCAGAGGGTGTTGTCAAGGTAGAGACAAGGAAATATTCGGAATTGTATACTGAACTTTCATGATTTACAATGTGAATTAATTTTGTTATATGTTCGTTATAAATAATGAATAAAGGCGTTTAACCGAAACATTCCGTTTTAATTATCTCTATGCTCATGTGAATTATATAGTTTTAAATTAAATATTTTTGAACAGTCTTCTTACCCAACTACAGAGATAACAGATTCTGTCATATTTTATCTCTTGTTTGGCGGATAGCTCTGAATTTTTATCGCACCCAGATTAGAATCAAAAGCATTCATTAAATTTTCTTTAACGGATCAGTCTTTTCCGAAATCAAAATTTTCATGTAAGTTGACAGGAATGTAAAAGGCCTAAACGAAAAGCATTTGCAAGAACTCGATAAAATTAATCAAAATTTGATAAAATAATTGGGCAATGAATAAATATGAGTTCGAAGAGTATGCTTTACCATTTTAGTTTACTAACGCATAATGGATTTCTGGTGATATATTTGTAGAGTTCCCATAAGGTTAACGATTCATCCTTGTATTTGAATGAGCTAGGCTTATGGTACCTCAATGTTCGTGCTCACTGTAAACCTCATAAATCTAGCTTCGGCAATTATATCATGAAATTCATATCTTCCATTTAAATATATTCCTTATTTTTCTAGTACTATGTAGCGTTTAGGAAAATTGAATCCGAACCGTAGTGGAAGGTCATACATTGTCATTTTGACCCGACCAATGAGAAAGGCACCATTCAGAAAGGAAATTACATTGCATACGGCACCGCGGTCATCAGCTGAGATAGATTGCTCCTCTCCTGGTGACTTCTAGTCCGAGGGGTTGGGACGGAAGCTTCCCCCAGGGTGGCAGAGGAGGAGGGTCGGCGAAAGGCATGCCTATTCAGGGAGGGCATGATGGTGAGGCCCCTCTCAGGTACGGGGGTTGAAAACAGCGTCGATCGAGGGGGCGGGTCGAGGCTGGAATCGACGGTGTCAATACATCCACTGCACTGAGGGCGGTGGGGGGGAGGAGAGCCGGCGGGAGGAGTCGCCCGCATCGCAGAGGTGCCGGTCGCTCCGAGGTCGGCAATTGATCCGCAATGCATTTTGCATGAGGCAGCAGAGCCCGCAGCCGCCGGCTCCACAGTCGGACATACCGCGCGGACACGCATTCCTTTTGAGGCAATTCCTCCTGCCATCGGGGAGGCAGGCACGTGCCGGTGACTTCGTCGCGACGGAGTCAAAGCGGTGCGGCGATGTGTCAGTCGGTCGAGACACGACGAGACGTGACGACTTGCGACCGTCCTCCGGCGGGAATGGGGGAGGGACACGGCCGCTCCAACGGTCACACGAGTCGGAGGTGGTGTCGTCATTGTCCCCACCCGCCAGCGGGGTAATCTTCCTCCCATATAAGTGTATAGGATTCTACATTTAAATGAAGAATAAATGTGATTGGCATTAGCGATTGCAAATTCCTAACTCCCTTGTTCCAGTTTAATTAGCTAAACCCCTTGATGGATCATTCTTTTACCTAAGTCGGTCATAAGAGTTGGCTCTACAATGCCACTTGCTCTTCCTTGAACCGTTTATGAGATTAAATCAATGGTATCATCGGAAGGATCAGCGTGTTTTTCCAAAGAATGTTCTGGTACAATTAATGTCAAGGTGGTCTAGCTTCGTCAGGGACAAATACAAGGATTTGGGGGCATATACGAGGATTTGGGTTAATACACGACCATGCATGTAGAAAATATATACTCATGCTACATAAACACTATATATATAGTATTATATATATTTATATTTATTTATTTATTATTATTATTAGGTAATCTACCGGTTAGGTAAGTTTTTGGATGGACATAACTACCAAATGCATATTTTGTGACTCCTAACAAAACACAATCCAGCACATTACTCTACATTAGGTCCATCTACTATATATCTCTGTGTAATTCCTTCCTTCCTTCCTTCATACCGTCCAGCATCCCTGTCCTGTTTAGCTTAGCCTTTTTCTTTCTTGAAAATCGCATAACTTTTCATTTCTCTATAATATGTACAAAACAATTTTGGTTTATCTTCCGAAATCCAGATTGAATTTTTATTTTAAGGGCACCAAATACATGGCCATGCATTCTATTTTTTTAATATTTGACGTATTTAAAAAATTTTATTTCATCCTCTCTATTTATTTTTGCGAACATTTTAAACTAAAATTGTAACATCAAAAGTTCCGTTAACACCGTTCTTGTTTCTCTTTGGTATTATAATACGATATTATATTATTCCAAAGGTAATTAAAGCTATCCAAACTTGATTTTTCTTCTAAGTAACTCTCGTGACGAGAACTATAATTGATGAAAGGGAGCATTTTATAAATAAACCAACAATTACAATTTGTAGAATTTATTTCGCGTATCCTTTCTGCTGGTACTGAAGGTATTAATTATTAAACCTAGTTATACATCTTTTAATTAACTACTTCTGTAGTAAATTAAATTTCCCTTTATATTACACGCATATTTTGCATTTCTTTGATCACTGCAAAAAGATTTGGGAATTATCTTAACTGAAATTTTCACGCCTGCAATAACTACGGATACACTGGCTGCAAATATGTTGACCTCTAGAGTTAGTTGATTACACCTAGGTAAAGAAGTAAAGCTACACTGCAATGAAACGGTAATCATTGACAGGAAAACATAAAAAAATTAAAGCCAACGTAAGTTTTGAATTTTCAAAATTGTTACACAGGGTGGCTTTGCATATGAAGTACAATTAGTCCTTGTCATGTCAACTTGTGTGCCGATCGGACCGCGAATGTTTAATCAAAGAAATACTCCTTGCGAGCAGTGGAAAGAGTGAGTGAAAGCAACGGCGTGTGCCTCCGTTCTCCATCCATTACTTTAAATTCCTCCCTCATCACTTTCTATTACTGTCACAACACTTTGACTCACGCCGCTGGGTGATCCGTGTAATTAAAATCAATTACAGAGGCAAAATATGACTGAGCAGCTTCTGCTAGCGTATAGCAGTGTCTATGGAATTGAATGGGAAAGAGTTAAAAAAAAAGAGAGTTGTTTCACAGAGATGAAATGGATAACACGAAAATGCAGGTATGTTGAAGTGCGAAGAGAGGGCGCTTTGCGGATGTAGAAATAGGAGACAATAGCCGTAGTGAGAGAAGGGTTTAGTGAGGAAATACGCAGCGTGGGAGGAATGATGTCGGAGAACAGGTGGGGTCGAGAAAGCGAGATATTGGCGTGAGAGATGGAATAAAGTCATTTATGAGACGGAAAGCGAAAATTCGGGGTGGGAAATGGAAGGAGATTTGGCTTTGCTCTTGATTCATTTATTTACTGTGGCTTATGGTAGAGGCCAGATGGCGACGTTTCTCTCCCGAAAATTAGCATAGGATTCAAAATTTCCTGTTGTCCTATAGGCACTCATCTACATTTTGCAAAACATCATCTGCAAATGACACATGTGTTGGGATGAGGTTTCGTGACAAAACTCGTGGGTATTAGGAAAACTAATCGGAATGATCTTCGCCCTAATGCGTCAACACTCTATTCCCGTCGACCATTGCGATAAATGGAGACTCAAAGATAAACGACCAATTTTCGAGCTTAACTGTAGCTCACATGGTAGAGCAACCCATTAAAACTATGTAATTCATTTAAGATTGGCATTTGAACAAATTACACCATCAAAACTGGCTATTTCATGATACGTATTTTTCTGCCGAGTATCTGTCAGGAATTAACCTAGAAGTTGGTTTGGTCTTGGTATAATTGGCTAATTAGTTCGATCTTCTTCTAAGCCATACTGTATTTAAATTTAAATATTACTGCAGGAAATCTATTTTCTGTCTCAATGCCGCCATTAGTCTATTTCATAAAATATTCAGCTTTGGCCCAGCCATATCTAACAACCCAAATTGCTATTGCATCAATTGGTGAAGTTGGGGGTGTTTTAACTACCGGGTATTGAATACGGATTCTATCAATTAGTAATAAAACGGTCAATCCAATAGGCTCTCCTTTCTTCATGTAAAACGGTTAAATCAGACAACTAGTGGAAACATGTTTTCATGAATTTTCCAATATGTAACGTCGCGAACAATTCATGAAAGGGTGTAAGTATTCGAACTTCAATACTCTTCCATTCTGGATTTTATATTATTCGCCTGGCAAGTTTTCTTCTACCATACAAAATTTTTCAAGTATTTCTTCAGATTTCCTTTCTATTCTGAATGACCTCTTCCGTAAAGGCGTGCCAAATGCGGGTGACGTATTGAATGACTCGTTTATTCGCAACGATAGCAAAACTTGACGCTCAATGAATGCTTTTCGTGAACAGTTGCCAGGACAATTTGCTGACTTCTGCTAAAGAGAAAATAGAAACCCAAATCTATATTATATATATATATATATATAATATATTCTATAATATATATTATATAATATACATTATATATAATATACATATATATATATATAATATACTTATATATGTATAAAAGTAAGTCTACTATATATATACTTTTTTGCAGTCTTTCGCTACAATCCAGAAGTGAGGGAGAAAACTTTACTGCCTTCTTAATTATCGCATGAAAATCTCATATACTTCCCCCTGGGTGTTCTTTTACGTATATTTAATATTTATGCAGGCATATAACTAGAAGGAAGCTTCATTTAAGTGGGTAAGCTGGCAGCAATAAATGGAATAATATTTTAATGTTGATTAATTAGCGAAAAAGAGAAAAAATGGAGCGCTTGTATTTTAAGTAAGGATAAATACTCGGGCATACATTTCTTGAGACGATTCATAATCATGGAATAAAAACCATTTCTTGGGAATAATTTTCGATTCAAAATAATAAGGGGATAATATATGGATGATACGAGCGGGAAAGGTAGATTTAGTCTAGAATAAAGGAAATAGATTATTTCTTATTCGTTTTCTTATTCTTCCTAAAAAGATGGCATAATCACAATTCTTGATTAGGAAGCTATTAGCATTTACGTTTACTGTAAGCTAGGTGTTTTCATTTAACAATTTACAATTGGTATTGCTCTTGAATTCCTGATGGATACCCAATGAAATCATCCCTGTTGAAATGCGCACATAGTTGTTAATTAAATAATCACTTTTTATGAACTGGGATCTTTTCATTATGCACGTAATAATCTACATTAACTTGCTTACTGACGATATGTGCTCCGATTTTTATTAAAAAGTGTTTTAGTATTGGCAATGGAACATATCATTTTGCGCATAAAGCTAATGTTTCATACTGACTTTTAATAATCAAACCACTTTGCTTTTCCACATAAACTTTTTAATTTTTACTACCCAGGTTTCGTTATAACATAACATCATCAGGTAAAAATAAGCAAGTCCAACACCGTATATATACATATCTCTGGGCGGAGGGGAAGAGGAGGGAGGAAAGAAAGGATTGGTTGAGCTATGAAGAGGGGGGCTAAAAGTCTATGGTTTGAGGCGGATATTACATAATTAGCTGGAAGGATATGGTCAATATAATGTTGCAAAAAGCCCACCTGACATCAGATTAGTTGGCAGAGGATTAGGGAAATGATTATGATGAACTGGGAGAACCTGGGTAGATTAAAAAGTTTATGTGGAAAAGTAAAGTGGTTTGATTATTAAAAGTCAGTATGAAGATTTTCCACCAAGTTACGCTAGAAACTGTTTTATTCTAATGTTTCATATTATTATAATATTAAATTGTCTGATATTTGAAAAAGTATTATTTTATAATAAGGAGGACATGTGAAATTCTTACCCATTGAAAATGCCTTAGGTTTTTTTCACCACAGATAAAAATGTAATTTTCTGTTTCACCCTCTGTAATTATTTGTGTCACAAAATATCGTAATGATTGGTTTAACCATTGTAGATCTTTTTACCATATGATGTTATGTCTTAGTTAATAAACAGTTTTATGAACACACCAGTGTGTGAGTGAGAATGGAGGGTATTGACAGTGAAATGACAATGGAAGAACATCTAATTGTAGTGCTCGATCATTGCAAAAAAATCGTCATCCTCTGCGGAATATTCTGTTATTCGAAAGTAATATCCAAGTTTTGTCAACTATGTACTAGATGGGTTTTTTCTATTTAAAATGTCGGCATTGATTCACATACACAACATTCCATGATACACTCAGACGAAGATCCTTTCACGAGTTTTTAGTAGCAAAAATAGACAATTTTTCTCGCTCTCCGGATATCCCCGATGGCCTGCTCTGTCCCCGGGATTCCGATAAGCCACTCTTGGCTCGTTATCAGATTTCCCAGGGGCCAGGCAACCGCAGCGCTCATACCGGGGCTCGAATCCTCGGCTTTTGGACTAGCAGATTGGGAGCCTACCAATCAGACTGGCCCACCCGGCCGTAATGACTAAATGCGATTCATGGAGAGAGCGTTACCTCAAAATTCATGGTGGAAATCCATAATTTTTTTCGTTCATCTTCATTACTGGTCATCAATCACTCATATTATTGATCGAAGTGGTTCTCCACTTACACCTACCTGCAACGTCTTCTTGCGTACGTATTTTTCCTCTGTTACATCTAACATTATTTCTTCAATCTATGTTATCCTTTGTTATGTGCTTTATTTTCAATATTCCATCAACGGTTATCTACATATGGCCAAGGTTTCCCAAAATACACCCTGTATGTATTCTTCTTTCGCTTTTCTAAAATTCTACTTTAGTTAATTTATCTTTTTGGGTTTCTTTCAATTTATTTTCATAAAACTTCACAAATTAAATGTTAAAATTCCAAAATTTAAGAGCACAGAAATTCACATGCACGCCCTCTAGTTAGAGAAATTTGAAGTATGGTAACTGGGTAACATTTCATGTAAACCAAAATTGAATTCCCATATCGCTGATTTCACTTCTCAAGATTCTCTTGCTGACTCCTTGCTATCAATTTATGTCCGGAGAAAAAATTTTCAAATACGGTGTTCTTTATGAAAATTTTCGCGAAATAATTGTTTGTAATTTCCGAACTTCTGCTTATTTTGCACAAGGAACAACAGGAGATTAATTGATGGGCTATGACTTTCACTTTCATCTCGTAGCCAATTAATTTCGGAATTGATTACGGCTTCCCTGAAAAAAGTCAAATACGTCATTTTTGCCGAGTACCTGTCAATAACCGGAGCAAATTGGCTAAAATTTATACTGCACCGTAATTATTATTGTTAAAATAATTGTCGTCGGGGATATATAGTCAATAGGCTCAATATGAACCATATTTATCTTTTCATTAAGTGTTTCAAAGGCAGCATCATCCTCGTTGTTTGAACGTTGTTGAAACTTAACCCCGAACATACTACTGAAATCGCAATTTTTGGCTATTAGTCAGAACCGCAAGGTCCCAGAGGTAAACATTTGGAGCTTTCCCGACGAGGAGTATATTTAAAAGACAATTAAAAACCGATGCTTTCTAATTAGTTTCTGTTCCCAGTTTCAAAATAGTAGCAAAATTTTCCTCTTTATACTACATATAACAGGCTTTAACTTGCTTAAAGTGTACTGGCACTGCATCCACCATGGCAAAGGAAGCTAGTGACCATTGGAAACTAATGCGTTTCATGATTGAAACCAAGAAATCATGCTCCTTTCAAAGAAAAATGTTAACACCCTCACGGAGTTAGTAAATATTAAAATTATGAAACCTAAAGAACCTTATTCTAATCCTGAACAGCCGTGTAAGTCGGTGATAATATGTTTTCCAAGTAATTTAAAATAGTATTTTTTTTCACCGAGACACACTTTTAAATTTAACAATCATTCTTTTTTCACCCTAGGGAACAAAGACGCTGCCAATGTAGCACTTATATTTTAGCCGATGGAGTGCAATGAAATTTTAGTTCATTGCGGCAAAACGTCTTATCACCAAACAACCATTACCAATTTTCTGTTCAATCTTGACCAGATAAGTATTATTAGTTCAAATTTTTCAGAAAGCTAATGGATAACAAATCTATCGAAAATATTATTTCTGCTAAATTCGTGCTGTGGAGAGCAGATGAGGTATGTAAATATGTATCAGGAGAAAGGAAATATGGAAGTGAGATTAAGAGAAAGAGATACAAGTGAGAGAGAGTGAACCGAGGTGGAGCGGGAGCATCTTGCTTTGCGGGGGAGAGCAAGCGAGTGTTTTGGGGGGTTAAGGGTGTGCGGTGGGGCTGTGGATTAGTTTTC
The DNA here is from genome assembly GCA_037158775.1 of Hetaerina titia. Taxonomy (NCBI): domain Eukaryota; kingdom Metazoa; phylum Arthropoda; class Insecta; order Odonata; family Calopterygidae; genus Hetaerina; species Hetaerina titia. Next base: position 71,943,892 of record CM073772.1, on the reverse strand, counting down.
GGATGGGTGGATCTCCTCGCGCTCTCTCTTTCATTCCGTGTTGCGGTGGCACCAAAGGGTGGAAGAAGTAGGAGGGGGAGGAGGAAGGGTGAGAGACTGGTGAAGGGATTTCACGGGGCGAAGAGGAGGGTGACCGCTGGTGTGAAATTCGTTGCGTGTTCGAGTCGCTCGCTCTCTCGCAGCGGTGGGAAAGAGGGGGGGTTGGGTGGGGGCGATAGTGTTCCCTTCCCACCTTCCTTCCGCCCACGCTCCCGGCTATGCGGCAACCTGACGCGTGTCAGCCACGAGGCGGCGCGAGAAGAGTGGAGTACGGGTTTGTGGGAGTGGTGTCGCCGTGTTTTTCTTCGGTCTGGGCGGTTGTGGCGGGAAGGAGGGAGCGGGCTGAGGTGCCAACACCTACGGCGGCGTTAGGTAACGGTTTCTGGCGTACCGCCCCCACCGCCTTCAAAAAATTCCCGTTTCGACTTGGTGTGTGGGAGGGAATTTGTTTTCGGGTGCCCCGGTGAATCTGTCATCTGGCGCAGTAAACAATTCAATGTGGAAAACCAAGAGTCTGGCAAACAGGAAAAAATCACTCAAAGGATTTGAACTCGCGATTTCTCATAGAAGTAAAATACGAGTGAGAATGATAATTGGTTACTTGGCCAATTCCATGTATGTTTATTACCAGCTTCGTTGATTATTTTATCTCAGGGGAATGGGCCTCGTTGAATTAATTAAACAAGTCTTTCATTAGTTTCCAAAATTGACATACTATATATTTGCTCGTATCCACTCCGATCCTCCTTGTTTACTTATCTGAGGAAAAACTCTTAGTATTTACTTATCTGACAACTCTTCAGTAATGTGATCATTTACATTATTTCTTGACCAATTATGTAGCTTAATCAACTCCGTTTTACGCTAAATTAAATCAGGAATCTAGAATTCTTGCGCATAGCTCTGTATTTGAGATGAATGAAACACAAAAATTAATGTTTTCAACTTTTTTAGTGCTGTAGATACATCGAAGTGTTTTCCTACTCATCCTTTTTAATTAGAATTCATTTTTTGTTTCATAGACATTAGCTGATGATCTGATATTATTCGGTGCAATCCCCTCAATTCAACGGACGAATATGGAGATTTTCACCTAAGTTTATTTTTCTCTACTTGCTAGCAGAGATTTACATATGTTACCTGAATATTTCAGCTCGGTGCCTTGTCATTTACGCTCGTGTTTGCTCTGACTTTTTAACCTAAATGATTCTACCCGAAAAATCCCTCATCTAAAACTCCTATTCTTAGATTTACGGTCGTAGTGGTTTTCATATTTCTAGAGTTACTTTAAAATGACACCACATAATTTTGTCGCTGACAAAAGGTTTAACAGGAATTCAAACACGCAACTGTGGTATCAGACACAACCACTTGAATATCGATATGGTTTTAATACGCATGGGCAATTCGAATCGGGAGAATGAAACGCATCCATCATTGTGGTATAATTATAACCTGAATATGCGCTCCAGAATGCGTTTATTTTAATGAAGGACTTTGCGCAATTTTTCAACTTGTGCACCGAGATAACGGAAAATCTTTCACACACACATTTTTCGTCACATTATTTTTCCATAAACTTTGCAAGAAATTTAAATATAAATGACGCCATTAACACGCTCATGTTTGACATGGAACGATTCAGCTTCTTTCTAAGTCATATAGATCCTTACTCGAGGATTTCTTTGAATCGCGATGCAATGAAATGTAATTAACCAATACGGCCTCACGCTCATACCAGGCGCGCCGCGAAAGGCATCTATTGGTCAGCACTCCAGCGGAACTAATTGCTACTTCTAAAATTAATAAATAGCATTATTGATCACCAATAACTACTGATGCGGATCTTCTCCCTCTAATTTATAGTCGAAGAACAACTCGGTCCCGGACAAATTGGTTATCAATTGACGTTTTCATAAATCAAACCACTTTACTCTTCCACATAAACTTCTTAATTTTCACGACCCAGGTTTCGTTATAGCATAACATCATCAGGTAAAAATGACTGACTGACTGATGCTTAAGTACTGCGCCGTTTGGCGCATTTTACACCGATACCCAGCTATGCTGATAAACGGTTGTGTGATATAAGTGGCCTAAGGGCGAAATTAAGCTAACGAGTATACTATTTGGTGATTATTAGGATTCATTTAGACTTGTTTTTGCACGTTTGTATTTAAAATGGGGATTATCCGAATAGTCCCATAAAGGTTCTATGAGAGGGTTACCAGTATTTCCTATTGCTTGCTGAAATGACAGGGCTATTTCTCTTAGATAGGTTGGTAGGTTTGGTATTTTGAGGTCCTTGTGAATGTCTGAGTTTCGGACGAACCAAGGGGCGTTAGTAAGAGTTCGCAAGATTTTATTTTGAAAGCGTGTCAGTTTGTTCAGGTTTTTTGCAACTACTGATCCCCAGGCTGGATAACCGTAGGTTAAGATAGGTCGTATCATGGATTTGAACAGAAGTACCTTAGTAAGAAGACGGAGGGGACTCGTACGCTTTATGAGGGGATAGAACAAGTCAAGCATAGTATATATACATATCTCTGGGCGGAGGGGAAGAGGAGGTAGGAAAGAAAGGATTGGTTGAGCTAGGAAGAGGGGGGCTAAAAGTCTATGGTTTGAGGATTGGTAATATTGACAAATTAGCAATAATTGGATAGTTGGATTAGATAAAAACCAATTAGATAATTAGCAGGCTGGAAGGATAGGGTCAATACAATGTTGCAAAAAGCCCAAAGTAAAGTGGTTTGATTTATGAAAACGTCAGTATGAAGATTTTCCACCAAGTTACGCCAGAAACTGTTTTATTGGTTATCTGATAGCCTTGTTGGACGCTGGTAGCCCAATATGGTAGCTACGGTAGTAAAACGCATCGTCACACACATGATTGGAGTGAATTATTGGAATTACATGAAACTTTCATTGGCATTCAATATGATTTTTTCCACCTCACTTTTACCTAATTGGCGAAGGAATGTCAATAAGAAGACAGAAAGAGCTTGGTATAGGAATGCTACGACTTGGAGAGCTGATTAAAAATCTGATTTACTTAAATGTTTTCTGTAGCTCCTGAGCACATAAAGGAATAATGATTGAGCAACTGTATAAAATACGGAATGTGAAGACGAAAAAATAGCGTCTTATAATGAAAGAGGAAGGTTCTGCAAAATTTTAGATTTAGAGGGAACAAAATTGAAGCGATAAAAAATATGGGTGGATTTTGGACATTTATTTTGTGAGATTAGGCAATAGCATTGAATCCGTGGCAAGAAGAGTTTTTAAATTCATTAATAAAGTAGAGGGAATTAAATTTTCAAAACTAAAGATAGAATTCGATAATGGATTTTTATGGAGAGTAATGTAACATGGCAAAGGCACTTGAATTTCACGTAAAGAGGTATATTATCGATGAAAGTGCAAGTGTGTCTCAAGAAGTATTAAAAACTTAAAATGGTTAAATGGAAGAAAACGACGTGGTAGAATGGTGAAGGAGAAGAAACGAGCGGAAGAAAATTAGTAAAATATTTGCTAGAGGATTCACTGGACAATTTATTAAAAAAGTGATTTAATTGAGACAGTATTTCGTCCCAGGGATTAGTAAGAGTTTGGCATTCCGAAGGATAACAATTTTGACATCTGAACAGAGTTGGAAGTTATTAGTGCCTATTGATACAACCTTAGCGTCGAAGCAATTCTTTACCGAGGCATTTCAGAAGCCGCGAGCTACACTTCTTTCCACATTTTTCTCAACCTACTCCCAACAAGATAGGAAGTAATTTAATGGAAGCAATTTCATTTATTAAAAATGTTTCTGTTGAGAAACTGGGTATCTCGGTCGGTTGAGAAAATAGAGAACACAAAAACAGGCGGGGAGAAGCGTGGCGCCATATGACAACGTGTTCAAGGATAAAGGAGGAGGTGGAAATGACTGGCCTCGACTAGGATTTCTTTTGTGCAAGGTCTGACAGCGCGAGACCGTTCCCGGGCGTCATTCGGCACAGAGAGAGAACTATCGCAGGGAAGGGGTTCAAAACGGCGGGGTCCTTCGCTCGGAAATGCGGAAGGAACCATACCCGCATTAGATCGTCGTCGCGCGACACTTTATCGCGGGAGCGGCGACGTTGATAAAGAGCAATCCCTCGCGTGGCGGGCCGCCCACGACAGGGACCCGTGCAACCGTCTCTCGCCTCCACCTCCGCCGCTTTGGCGCGACGGAGGTCTTAATAGCAAGCCCGGCGAGGACAACAAAAAAACACAAATAAGTGCATTCCGTTCCTCCACGGATACCGGCAGCGTCCAAACGTCCGAGCGCGAGAGAGAAGGAGATATGATTAGACCCGACGGGCGGGAGGAAGAGAGGTTTGAAAAAAACCTGCACCCACTCCGCTCGGGCGCCGCTGCAGTATTGGTGGTGGGGGAGCAGAGAGTATACCCAGCAGATGTTTGCTGGGAGGTCAGTCCTCGTCCTCCACCCCCAATCCCGTTTTCCCCCCTCGTCCGTCTCATTTTAAAAATTTTTTTCCCGTGCACGGCAAACGTGGTGGAAACTGGCAGAGGCCGAGACGTCTCGCTCCCACACCGGAGTTAATGAACGAAAATGTCCAATTTAGCACTTTTTGTCGGGGGAGATGGAAGTGGGGTTGGGATGTAGTCGGTCCGGCAGTCAACTTCTGTCCCTTCCCACTCTCACTCTCTCTCTCTCTCTCACTCCTTCCTGTTCCTCCTGGCCCATACACACACCGGTCCGGGTGGGAGTGGAGGAATAAAAAGAGGAGAAGGGGAGGGTACGGGAGTCGAGGTGTGCGCGGTTCATTCCCGGGAAGGGTGAGGCAAAGAAAAAAGTACTCTGTTGAGTTACAAGGCAGGTCAGTATGCAGCGGCGAGGGATGGGCAAGCGGGGACCGAAAGGGAAATGCTTACGGCCAGGGTGATGAGGAGAGTGGGGGGTGGGGCACAGACTAGGAGTCCGGGTAAATGAGAAAAGGTGAAATATGTAATTAAATAAAATACGGGAGACAGGACCGGAACGGTGCGGGGGTAAAAAAAAAATAATGGGGGATGTTAAAAATCCATGCCGCGAGCGTGCATGGGGGTAGGTGGTTGTTGGAATACGCTTCCCTTTGGCTTTCCTGCGTCTTTATTTTATATTCCACCCGTCTCTCCATCCCCACTCTGCACGCCGCATTCTCCGCCCTAACATCCAACATCTCTCTCTCTCTCACTCCTCAGTCCGCCATCCCCCCAATGTGCCGGGTGTGCCCTCTCCCCTCCGGCGTCACTGTTTTTCGGCACTATTTTTTATTCTTAGGTCCCCTTTTTGAATCCCGTCCATTCCATAAATCTACTCGTGCGTCCCTCTCACCATCAGAATGCATAGGCCCCGTCTGAAAATGCTTCGCCATCTGAAAAATCATTTCCACCGAATATGAGGGACACTCCGATCTAAATTTCATCCCTCCCCTCCCGAGGTTCCATCCTTCATAAAACCCCTAGTGCCATCCCGCCCTGTGGCCGTTCCACAGATGAACTCACAATCCGATGTTATGGATCCCTTTAAAGGGATTTCTCAATGCCTCGTTAGGTAAAATGGAGAGTCTCCGCTGTTGAACTAAAATTTTTTTTTAAGATTCATATATTTTCAATCTCAGCAAAAAATATTTTCAGAGTCCGAAAATAAGCGCAGAAGAATAAGAAATTGAAACGTAATGGAAATCAATTTCAAAGAAAAATTAGATAGGATATTGAGATGTAAACAAAAAATGCAGAGATCAGTCTCGGATTTTTTTGTTTACATTGATTCACGGCCGTAGCTACGTTCCTTGTATATTTAATATATTGAGAAATGAAAGGAGACGAAATATGTGATCTTTGTTTATCTGATATCAAGTGGGAAAGTGATGAAGAATTTGTACGGGGTCATTGAAATGGGATATAATGAGAAGGAAAATAGCTGATTTAAGGTATGGAAAACGTCTTAAAAAGTTAATAAATGATAATGAGTGAGACCGATAGAGTATAAGCTATGAAGTTAGATGAAATACCAGAGGTTACACTATTGACCCAAGAATGAACGCTATCTACAAATTCTGAAGATGACGATGCGATAAAAACATATAAACCAATGAAGTTTCTGAGGAAAATTGGAAGGCGTAAGGAAGAATTATATCTAATGGAAACTGGAATAGAGTGGTTAGACAAGCTATTTGTGGACATGACGTTTGAGCATCTAGACCGGGAAAGAGATATAACCGATACGATAGTAGGATAATATTTTTCTTTAAAGCTTATGACTTAATATTGGATAGCAAAATGCCATGCGTACAAGAAGTTTCTATGCCTTCAAAGTCCGGGGTACCAAAGGAGTTATCTGATTGACTATATTTTAACAGTAAAAGAATTGACAATTCAAAAGATTAAAAGATCCTTCGTTGGGTAAACGAATATAATGAACATAATTTACTGTTCACAGTTTAACGAACCAGTTACACACCAATGAAACGGCGAAGGTTTTTTGTATAAAAAAGAGGGATTTGAATGTGATTTTCATGAGGAACTAAGTTCGTGAGAAATAAGAAATGAACGAATGAAATCATTATCACTAATTGGGAGGAAGAGGTTACTAGAATACAATTCTGAAGGGCGATACTTAATGGAATTCCATTAAATTGACGGGAAAGTGAAACACTAGACTTTGAGTTTCTACAGAATAGATTTTTATTGTCGAATAGTGTCACTACACAGAAGCACCCTACACTACAGGCTGTTGATTCTACAATATTTTTAAACTATTTGACCATAAAAGTCGATTCTGTGGAAACGCCAACTGTCGTTTGTCACATTATTATCTAATTTGGAATGCCCTAAATAGTAATAAGCTGGGGAGGAGTAAACACAAATTAAAATAGCTCGTAATAGTCAACGCTAAAGATAATATAGAAGATGCAAGAATAACCAATTGGAAATTGGAAACAAGAATTACCAAATAACGAATTGAGAAAAATGATAGACAAAGCGAGGGAGTATTACATTAAAATGGTATTTGAACACATTAAAGCCCGAGAAGGGATAGCTAAGAGTGAAGAAATATACTTAACTACAAGACTGGTAAGAAAATGACACCAGATAATGCAAGAGAGGAATGCCTAGTGAAAAAAACGGAAATGACTGCAGCAATAGGAGATTTGACAGGGGTATGAAAAAGTTATATAGAGGACTATCACGGCACAAAAAACGGTGAATGGAAGTGAATGAATTGGAGAGAGAGGAGGAATGTGATGAGGACAGAAGAAGGCCACGTATTACAACCAAGAGAGAGCTAAAGAAATAGAAAGGAGGTTTAAGAGGCAAACAAGTATTGAGATTTGATGGCGTTTCGGCAAAGGTAATAAAGACTATGAGAAAGAGTGCATTAAAAAGAGTAGCACACTAGTTGATAATATATGTGGAACATGAAAATGACAGAATAATTTCTTTAAAATATAATGGTGCTGTTATCAAATTACTCCTGTTTTAAAGAGAATAAAGGTTTATAAACAAAAAGAGACTTGAATCGGGCGTAATTAAAGGAAGACCTGTCCCCAGAAAGGAATTATCGAAAGTAGAGTTGAAGGAAATGGAGGATAATGATGAAATAAATTGGCGACCCAACCAATAGTCGGAAGGAACCACTGAAAGTTTAAGAAATCAAAAATAGAACGGAGGACTCGGAGAGAACTGCATATATGAAACCTGGTCTGTGAAGAAATTATGTCCCTGATCACTGATAAGACCCGAATAATTTGAAAATTTGAATAATTTGAACTTTTTCTTAACACTTTTCGTCGTTAAAAACGACTATGAATAGCAATGTCACTAAATACAGACTTGAAATCTTTAGACTTATCCTTTCGTAGTCTTAAAATAACCTGATTTTAATATTTCTCAAAAATTAGTCCTTTTTACCATTTCTTTTATTTTTTCCATAGAGCCTTGTTTCTCCATACCTCCTTCGCTTTAATCCCATTAGTTCATAGTTGAATGTTAATAAATATAGTTTAATGCTGTTAAAATAATTTGGGATAGTGTTTGTTTTTGCTTCTGTGTACTCTCCCATTTGCTTCCTTAGAAAAATACTCATTCTTTTATAGACTTCAGTTGCTACCAGCCACTTTTCTGCCGGGTTTTCACGCTCATTATTTTCTTCATGTATCACTCTTCTTCTTTCTTAAATTTTCAATCAAATTACACTGCATTATCCATTTATTTTGCGTGTAAAATCACAATACAGTCGGGCAATCACAATACAATCACACCCAACGCTCTGTATCAAAAGGAATTACTTTAAATTCGGTTACATTAACCCTCAATTTCATTATCTTTGTTTGCATTGGGAAATCGATGAATTCAATGATTGAACTGAAAGCAAATTTTAACTAAAATTTGTGCTTGTAAAATTTCCTGACAACATTTCTCACCGTTCTTTAGCTAGTGCACTCACTGATACGGTTTATAACCATGAATAAAACTCTTCCACATCCTCTTCTATTTTGTGCGGTTGGATTAATTTATGTACTGCCAAATTGCTCTAAATAGGTAGATAGAAATCAGTGAAGTGAAAAAGGTCTTACTTCATTTCATCTCTGATAATGGAAAGTTCCATGGAAAGCTGCTATTATGCTAAGGCTCCAGATTATAGGGTCATTTAGATCCGATGACTGTGAATTTATTCAACAATCAACCCGATTCTATTTTGATAGGTATTACTTTATTGTGCTCAAGTTTCGGGAGGTGATAACGGCTTGAAAATTTGGTGGCAGACAATATTATTTTTTACTTTTTGGTACTAGTGTTTTCGATCATAGAAAAAGTGTCTATGGAGGCTTTCTTTGCATTATTTCACTGGGTAAAACATTGGAAATATCTAATTGATGGCATAACATTCGAACTGACATTTCTGAAAGAAAACTAATGGCATTACTGGGTTCATGAATCTTATAGAGTATTAATGTGTAAACTTCAAGATTCTTTTTCTAATATGGAGATGAGGTTGGTGCGGTGGCTGATGAATAGACTTCCAACCCTCGCGCTTCGATTGAGAATCCCGGCGGGGAAGGACTTCTCAGTGGCATCCCAATATTGGGGTGCTATTTGGAGAGCACTTTGAGTGTAGCCAGCCGTCCGTCGGATTGGACGTGTGTGACCACTTGGCGCTTATCGTTAAGAATGGGCTAATACCTGCTCCGGGACTCTATTCACCCTTTCCTTATTTACTGAACATCCTATTTCCCCCAAATCACTTGCCAACCACAAATGGTACTAACGCTCTTGCCATCGATTTTCTCAAATGATTACTACTATCTGATTCTGTTATATGATGTCAATTTACTATCCCAAAATGATTAACGTTGAGCCATGAGAGTAATGATGTCATCACGGTTTTTCCAACCAATGATCAGACAGGAATATGTTCAGTGATCTATTTAAACTGAGTTCATTGAAAATTATCACAATGTGAAAATATCTGTTGCGGCAGAAGTTCTTTGTTTTGAATGACATTATATATCAACCATTTGTAAACCGAATCTGACTCGAAACTAATCACATGTACAATGAATAAACAGAATGAAACATCAACTTAATTTCCTCAACGTTCCGCTCATAGTATAAATACATGCAGAACGGCTGCTTTTAATTAATTTGCCAGATCGTTATCTGCTCCCTCTGACTATTTGCATTCGCTAATCTCTCCGCTAAGTTTTTTCTCCTCAATGATGGCCGAAACATGGATCATCCCTGCTTACCTGCATTCTCTCTTTCAGTTATTGAGTAGGTGTTCTTTCCATGGAATTTAGTCATACACGATACTTTCACTTTGTAAACTTTTAATACATATAAAGGTTAAATCAACCATTGTTTTTACAATGTGACATCTACATTACTTTACACATAAAAAAACCACAGTAATTAACCCGAAGGTCGTTTTTGTAGGGATGGTAGAGCTCACCGAATACTAAGCTCAGCGGCGTGTGAAACTCACGCATCACGGTAGGGGGACCAGTTCCTTTCCCTGTACCCGTTATAGTTTTTCAGAAATATCTGGTGCGTGAAACAATCACACGGCTTGGGGAAAGATCAGAGTGCTCAGAGAGGCATGCCCGGGGATCAAACTTGATACTCCGGTCAGAAGTCAAACGCTCTACCCTTGGACATCCGCGTCCCCATTTGACTAATATGGGAATCAAAATTACATTTCAATAAGATTTGATATCATTACTTCAGCCTATATTGAATTGCACCTATGATTTTATTATTTAGCTAAATAATTCAAGCATAACTTTCCTTAAGTTTGCCTAATATTGTTTCTCAAATGAGCCATAGCGTTGCAAAATACATGTAATTACTGAAATCGTTGATTAAGTAAATATTTGGTGAAAGCTTGAATGTTGAAAATATTTCCTCATACAGTCAACATTTCTGGAAGAAAATATGGTGGAATTTTGACCAAAATTTGGATATCTTAACTATAAAAATACTTTTTTAAATCCGGTTGGAATGCAATTGAGAATAAGAAAAATAGCAAACGAATGGCAGTCAAAAGACTCAAACTGCTAAATAACTTCCTGCTAAAATAACGGGAGAGATTTTGGTGTAAAGCCCCTTATGGTGCATATCTAAATTAAAATGTTTCAATTTCATTCCATGTGTCATTATTGTTTGAGTTTACATGTTCACAAAATCCTAGTCACGTATTTTGCGATACATGCGAACAAATACACCGACGGAGAGATTTAAAGGGAAAATGGGTTGAACGTGTTCATAGAACTTGGATGAATTTACATGTGATACAATTCTGCAATCGGTTCTTTTACAAATACAGCATTTTCATACACTATGTATCAAGTTGAGGAAGCTAAAAACCTCAACGTTACAAGCATCACCTGGAGTTAAATAAAAAATGAGAAATTCTTTCCGGACAAATATATCATAGTAGAATCACGCTACTTTTAACAGTTTCTTGGGAGACAGAATATATGATTTAGTCTACGTATTAATGTCATATAATTAATTTTATATCATCATCATGCCGTTCGATAGTAATATTTTTGGCAGCAGAGCCCCCCAAGGAATGATGCTTGAACGTAGAAGTTCCGTCGTCGTCATGAGTCCTGGCGGACTTATATTACTCTTATATTTGCAGGAAGACGCCTCTTGGATTTCCCAACGTTTTCACGTTTCAACGGCTCGATCTCCTCATTTGAAGCGGCACTTCAAGCAATACACTTTTTCCATCTTGGGGAGGGAAAGGAAGGGAAATAAGAAATTTTCTCGAAAAGAAACGCCCCCTACCCCCCTTGGTGGAAGCTCCTAAAGCGGCGTAACCTTCGGCGAAACGGCTAACTGAGGCAGTTACGAGGAGGAAACGGTCTCTCCTGTTTGTCTCTCGACACCGAAGTGCAGTGGTGCCCGATTAACTGCCGTGGAGGGGGCCCATAAATGAGGCAATTGTTACTAAGCAGCGTCGTTTGCCGCGCGGACGACGGTGGTTGTGACGCGGGCGTTAAAACGCTCGCCTCCAATTCCGTCCCGTTTTCGTGAGCGCTCGTGGGTTTTGCGAACCCGAGAGTGAATTGGAGAGAAGAGAGAATCGTCCACCGGAAGTGTTAGCGGGCGTTTTCTCCGTCTCGCCACCGAGAGGTTTGGAACGAGGGGCGGAGAGTAGACGCCTGGATGATGGTCTTCCAAGCAAAAGTGGAGATGCTCTCTTTCTTGATTCCTATTGTGTAGAGCTTTGCCGTGATAGTCTCCTTCGTCCTCTTAGATTTCGAACGTAGACATCTAAAAAAAATCGAGTCATTTCAAGGTGCATACGGTGTAACTATGTAGAGGTACAGAGACGGATCTGCCCGAATCAGGTGTTACATACACTTTACTCACAAGATTAACGCCACCTTTAAATTATCGAAAACTGAAAAGGTCATGTATTACTGAATTACTCATGCATATCATAATGATATGCATGAGTAATGAAATAAATGTCACCAGAGCACATAAACTTGTACTTTTACCCGTAGGAGTATAGATCCTCAGGATATTTTAATGAAGTTCCTCATGAACTTTATAATTGTGTTAACAAAACAATGAACATGATGATGTTGAAGTGGATTAAAATTCCATTTATGAATTATAATTAAAGAGCAGAGAAGATTAAAGAGAAAATTAATAAATAAGAGCTAATAATTATTAGCTCTTAAAGAGTTTGGTTATTTCGATTTAAATCCGTATAAATGACTGAATTTAGAAAAAAAACATTCACTTTAATATTAGTTGTTATTATTCATTCTCCGTTCATTCAATTGTTCACATTTGTGTTCTTTTGTCATTGTCACGATATAGTTCTATGGATACCTTACCATTGAATTAAAATCGTTATTAAGTCTGATATATAGTAGAGTTGTATTCAACGTACTTATAGTTTAAATAAGACTCATCCCATAAGACTTATAGATTAAATTAAGGCTCCTATCCAATCAAATTTTCCTATTTTCGGCAATATATTCCAAGTTTTTCCCAATTCTCTCTATGAAATGACTTTTCGAAATCTACGAAACATGCTAATACATCCTGATTATATTCTATGCTAATTATTATAAAATCTCAAATAGTGATCTCGTTACCGCAGTGACTTTACGCATGTCTCCTTCCTGCACCCAAACTGGTCGTCTCATTAGAAATCAATATCTCTGCTCTAGTTAATCATTCTAAGACCACTTCAGCTGTGTGCGAAATGAAACTAATTGCTCGGTAGCCTTCACATAACGTAGGCTTTATTCTTTTCGGAATAGAACTAACACTGATCTCAAAAAATCTTACAGCCAAATACCTCTCCCGTGAATTCTACGAATTTGCTCATAAAAACTCTCCCTCCCTAATTTCCTAAACCTTCAAGTAGTTCCGCAGGAAAGTTGTTTACTTCGCGGCCTTATTTTATTACAATTCCCCTAATGACCTTCTGTCTTATCATCGAATAAGCCTAGGCCTAAAGTACCTTTATCTACGTAATATTCTTTCCATATGCCTACTATCTGGCCTTATGTTTAAGTTCTTTACCCTACGGTTCTCCTACATATTCCTTCTATATTTCTTGTATTTTCTCTGATTTAAAAAATATATTCCCCAACTTCTATCAAATTGTTAACTCAGTTTATTCTTACATCCCGAAATTGCCTTCTTTAATAGCGCACCATTCACTCTTCCTCTTCAGACATCCCATATCTTCGCACTGCGCTCGCTGCTTTTGCTGTTTTTTACCTGTATTTACCTATTGTTTAATTCTTTATACTTCCTTCTACCTAACTCTGTATTAAAATTCTTCTATTTCCTTTTCTCATTTATTTTTCTAATCTTCTCATCCGTGATCCAAGGTTTTCTTGTCCTTTTCACGTTAACGATTCTATAGTTTCTATTGTGGCTTTTGATATAACTTTTCTGATATATTACCTTTTTCCTCGATACTACTAAACTCCTACCTCTCACTCATGATTTTCTCTACAACCTGATGATACTACTGCTACTGCTTCCTTGTCAATCCAGTTGATGCTCTACACTACATTTCGAAACATATATATATGAAAATATATGTCTGTGTAAATATATATATATATATATATATATATATATATATATATATATATATATATGTACGCGAGGTGGGTTCAATAAATAATGATAATTTTAATTTTTTGGACAATAATATTTATTTATCCTTATACATTTATACATTGATATCGTCACCATCAAAGTCGTCCTCATTGGAGATTATGCACTTGTGCCAGCGCTTCTTCCAATCCGCGAAACACTTCTCAAACTCGATCTTTGAGATAGCCTTTAGTTCTTTCAGTGATGCGCTTTTGATGTCATCTGCGGATGTAAAACGACGGCCCTTCAAGGTTCTCTTAATGTTTGGAGACAGGAAAAAGTCACACGGAGTCATCTGGTGAATATGGAGGCTGGGGCGTCGTTACAGTATTGTTTTTGGCCAAAAATTCACGAACAAGCAATGAAGTGTGAGCTGGTGCATTATCGTGGTGCAAAAGCCATGAATTGTTTTTCCATAGATCTGGGCTTTTTTTACAGATTGCTTCACGCAAACGGCATTAAACTTGTAGGTAGTACTTCTTATTGACCGTTTGACCCGGCGGCAGGAATTCATGATGCACTATGCCATTAAAATCGAAGAACACAGTGAGCATAACCTTCACGTTCGACCGCACTTGTCGAGCCTTTTTCGGTCTTGGCGAGCACCCCAGAATGCCTCCACTGGGATGATTGAGCTTTAGTTTCAACGTCATATCCATAAACCCATGTTTCGTCACCTGTTGTGATACAAAAAGAGACGTTTCAGGCGTGATATGGTGGAATATCATGATTAATTAAAATTGGCAATTTTCCACAAAATAAAATTGAAGATGATGGTGTAGTTACATTGAAACCGGTCGTATTAATAAAAAAAAATTGTTTTGTGGAAAATTGCCAATTTAATTAACTGTTATAATACGTTTTAGTAATTCTGCATTGTCGTTTACTTCATTTAGTGACTCCTGAGCAAATTCCATTCGCCGCTGTTTTTGTTCAAAATTCAGCAATTTCGGAACGAATTTTGCTGCCACGCGTTTCATACCCAAAAAATTAGAAAATATCTCATGACATGATCCAATCGATATGCCGACATCATCAGCAACTTCTGTAATTGTGATTCGGCGATCGATCATACCCATTTATTTAACTTCTTCCACGTTTTCATCGATTGTTGATGTGCTGGGGCGTCCAGGGCGTTCGTCATCTACAAGGCCTTCACGGCCTTCTTGGAAACGCTTATACAACTCGTAAACTCTTGACTTACTCATAACAGACTCACCATAGGCCTCCTTGAATATTTCACACACTTTGTTACACTTTATTTCATTTTTACGCAAAATTTTATACAAATTCTTTGATCCATTTGTGTTAACATAAAAAAATCGCCGAGCCCATAAAACACGTCTAGTCTTATTGGCTGTCACAGACAAAGTCCACAATGAAACAGCTGAAAGTTTTATCTTACTTCAGGGGCATGTATACCAAGATAACAAAAAAAAAGTTTGACAATCGGACTCTGCAGGCCCGCGAAATGAAAAAATTCTCGTTATGTTTTGAACACACCTCGTACATATGTATATACACAGATACATATACATACATAGAAATATATATACACATACACATGTGTAAATATAACTTCTATCATTATTCACTTAGTAGTAGTATGCTTACATTTATAATTTTGTAGGTCGTATTTCTGTAATATCTTGCATTTTGTGTAAACGGACGATAGAGGGTAGTACCGTATCAATATTCAATTAAATAATTACAGTATTTTTTGGACCTTTGGTATGTTCTCTTGATTACTGTGAAATAGTCTATCCTAATTAATTAAATGTCTTTGCCTTACTTATCTTCTCTGCGTAGCGATTTTGATTATTCCTTTTCCTGTGAATTTTATCTAATTTTTTAATTAATTACTACACACAATTTGTTATCTTGAAAACGTAAAGCGTTTTTAAAGGTCAAGATTTCGATTATTATGAGCTGAGGCTCTCGTTTAGTTTTTCATTGTATCGATACAAAAGTTTCTTGGTGCGTAAACACCACATGTTCCCCACACAAACGCTCGTATACAGGCACAACTCATAAATTTACAAATAAAGGCTCAAACGGAGGGCACCCAAGGCGCATGCGTCTTGGGTGCCCTCCGTCTCTGAGTCAGGGGATGGGTAAAACGTACGTGATTAAAAAGAAGTCGACGGATAAATAAAATTTAAGAGAGGGACGCTTGGAGACAGTCTCAGGTCCGGGGCCCGGGAGGGATGCCCATCTCCCCGAAGACTATTTTTCTTTTCGTCCCTTGATGGGAGCGAGCGGTCTAAGTTCCTTCCCAATCGCTTTCATCTTCACGTTTTCAGCGAAGTTGGTGACTTGTAGGTGAACCGGAGATGTGTCGGGAACCTTGAAAGAAGTCTTCTCGGGGGTGGAACACAGCAACAGCCTTGCGTTACTTGGGACGAACGGCTGAAATCTGCGCGATGGATGGGGATTGGGGAGGTTGGCTGTTAAACGTTAATTGGCGATTTCGAAACGTGAAGTGCGAGAGGAAGGAAGACAACTTTGGAGAAATGTTTGGTACGGGCGTAGAAGAAATAAGAGGAGAGAGGGTGGCGAAATAATGGAGTGAAGGGGAAATTGGTGTAAGCTTGAAGACCGTTTCCTTCGGCTCGCGTTGTTATTTTATCCCCTAATTCCAAAAAAAATAATGTGAGATGTACAGCAAGGTACATGCAAGAGTCCACATCGTATAACCTCTAAAGTGGACGTCTCAGCTAGGGGGAAGAGTGACAGTGTGAGCATACCTAGAAAAGTGAAAGAATACCTAGAGAAAGGTATGGAGGGAGTTTATATAAACGGAAAGGAAATTAAGGATTTAAATTTCGCGGTTTAGTGTCTGCAGTTGCAGTACCCGGATAGCTATCAAAAACATGTACAAAATTCAGGTCTACTATTTTATTGGAACCTTTAAATATAAAGAAGATAACATTCATAAATTTTCACGGAAATATCTCATTGTATTAATGCGGCTGTTTTCATCTCTATATTAAACTTTCAAGTGTAGAGTCGGATTTTACATTATTGTAATATTGGAATATATAAATTGTAATTTTGAATATACAACATGGAATAGTTTTTGCGTAAATAGTTGTACAAGTATCACACTATTTTAGCCCTATAAAAACTAATAAATAACACATGCACCAATAATGGCACAATTCATGCATCTATTAACACGTAATTATCCCGATTTAATGGGGAATGCAGAGCATGTTGAACTTCTGGTATTCTCCTTGATAAATATGGAAAAGAGAAGAATTAAAATAAATATCTCATTTCCATCAGGTTAGATCACGTATTGGACAACTTTTGGGACGATAAGGTCTATTCAGCTTGAATTATTCAGGAAATGGACATCATAGAGAGAAAGTTTTTTCGATTTGCACAAAATTGATATGAAAAAAGCACAAAGTTTCGCCTAAAGATAATGCATAAACTGGGCGACATAGAGGAAATAACCCAAGCTCCAAAAACTTTGGCAGGTCAAAAATAATGTCCTAAAAAAAGGGATCCAAACGGGAAAATTCACGATTATTTTCACTCTCAACAATTCATGACCTCACCGATAGTAAATATGATGCACTAGCTTCTTGTACAATATAAAATTTTCAAGGATTATTTTTTCTCCTTTATTCGTGATTTTTCCGTTTTAAGTTACCGTATAGTACGTACATCATTATGCAGATGCGAATAAAAGCGGAGAGAAATGGGAGTTCGATAGTGCCCTTCGGATAGACTAACGTCCATGGTATACCACCGTCATTTAATGAATCTCTAAATGAAAATAGAATCCATCTCTAAATAAACGATAATAATAAACTTACTCTGAGGAAATTATTAATGTTTAAGGAAGATTATATTTTACATACTAGTACGTATAATTGAAAAAAACTCATTACGATCGCCCAAACAGTCTAAATGATTGAAGTTTATATGAAAGAATAATAATTATTATTTTAATTCGTGACATCTGCCCGTAAGTAATACCTGTATAAGAATTTTTACGGGTAGTTTTACGCACGAAAACGCTTATCTAGTTTCATGTATTTTAGAGATTTTCTTGTATTAAATAATACCCTAATTGTAAATTTGAAAACATTGAGGAAATTCAATTTTGTCGTACTAGGCCTTAGATTCCGGCTTAAATCGTATTACATGGCAGCTAGCAGCTATGATTTCCTTTATAACATTTACTACAATATTTGCATTCTTTTAATTCTAGAATTAGATAAAGTCACCAGGAATAGACTTATAAGTTTAAAGACCTTCTACGCCTATGCCTATGCGCTGTAACTGATAATTTTTTTGTGTAAAATGTTTACACTTCTTATTTTCGTAAAATATTGTATAGCAATAAAACAATAAACTTGTTAAGTAAATGACTAGGATATTTGATGAAGTCCGGTGACTCTGCAGTAAACTATTAATGTTTATCCAGGTTGTTCATATGATTGTTCATTGATTGCTGGCTGTGTATATGGTGGTGTTATAGTAATACTGCTATTCGTTAATATTCAGTTATATATGTAGTCATTTTATTAAGGATATTAAGTTATATATGTAGTCATTTTGTTAAACATGGTAGGTGTGTTATACTTTTTTATCAAATGTTACCTTTCATCCACATTCGTCTTCTGTTTCAGAGATAGCAATTTTGATGAATCTTATTGCTACGATTTTGTCTCCGCTTTTCTCCTCAAACCTTATTCAATTGTTCAAAAAGTGGATTGGACATGATGCTTTCACTCATAGCTATCTTCAAAATCAATTGATTTATTAGCTTTGGGCTTACACGATATGTTAGCTGGCTGCATTTGATATCGTTCTAAAATCAGAGCCATATTGCATACATTTGAACTTAGAAAAGTATGTTTTGGGAAAACTGTATCATGAAACTAAATCCCTCAATATTAGCCAAAATAGGTGGAAATAATATTAAGTAAACTCATTTCAGTTCTTAGTTAACATTAAAGTGCTTATTTTTTGGAATTTGGCTATGTCTTTTAATTCGAGCCACTGCTAATCACTGAACGTATTTCACAGTCGGCGGGCTGATCAATTGCTTTAAGCATTTTGCATTGACACTGTAGACAGCACACTGCAACAATACCAATGTACGAGGAATGGAGTCGTGTAACGATCTAGGCATGCCGGAAGTCCGTGCGGATGAGAGTTTCAATTTTCGCTCGACATTCGATTAGCCGAAGCGATTTGGATCTTACTTTCCGAATAATCCTCGTATTCAGTATCGGTATTGGTATTCTCATCATAAAATAATAACGACAAAATAACTTTGGTACATTTCTTAGCACTTGACAGTGCATAATTAAAATTAAAACCTAGTGAATGTATAAAATTGGAAAAGATGTATTCATTACGCTAGATATAATTCCATTATAATATTCTGTGAATGAATTTGATAACAAAATTAAAGTTCAACTGAGAGTAAAATTTAATGATCATTCGATCGTTGTTAAGTTCAGCGCGGTGAGTAAAAAATTCTGATTGGCCATCAACTTTATGTATGCAGATGCTATAATTAAGTCAAAATATCTCTAATTAACCCCGTGAATGAAGCAATATGATTTTCTTCCCGAAAATTATAATTGACGGACGATCTCCAAACTATTCGAAATTTTGCTCCTTTCCAATAACCATATCCAATTTTTCTCATTCCTTTCAATTCCAGAGGTATCAACGGGATATCTGTATTTAACGAGAAAAAAAAATGTATTTCTCGCCTTAAGATGTCCGCCAACGGTGTTTTCCTTTTAAATCCAACCAATGAAATTTCGAAGGGCTCCGGTTACCTGCAGGTAAGATTTTGGCTCATTAAGCCCTGCTGAATGAACGTCTCAAATTCTTGGGAAAAGAAATCCCTTTAATAATAATGACCTCTTCCCTAAAAAAAAACCCTTCCTCAATCCCCTCACCGATCCTTGTATTAGTCGCTCGAATGCGGAAATGAGGAGATGGTATTTTTATAGAGGGAGAGAAAAAAGAAAGAACGGGGTATAGTATTTCATATCGTCCCGTTTGATTAATTTTTCCAGGGGGACATCGCCTGACTCCGGTCCCTCCAAGTAAGAAAATTCTCCTCTTCTCCCCCGGAGAGCCGCTGCCATCTTCCAGCCGGAGGGGGGAATCTGAGTGGTGGAGGTTGAGGAACAACCCCATAAGGAAGAAAAAGGAGCGACGCGAGTAAGAAATAAGGGAAGGAAGTAGGGCTGATTAACGAGAGGAGAGGTTTTAATCTACCCCATCGCGGCACTCGGATCACTCGTAGAATGAGAGAGGGTGGGTAGATTTTTTTCGGGTGCGGTGAGGAGGTGACCATTAGCGAAGAAGCGGGGAAGGTGCAACTGGGTTCTGAAGGAGGATAAGCAGGAAGAGATAGGCAGCGGGGTCCGTTCGTTGCTCATTTCTTCCCTGTCGCCCCATCTCCGCTTTGCCCACCTCGCAACGAACCAGTCACCATATACATTCAGTCCTTTCCTCTCCTCTCAATCCCTTAGCCTTCCTCCGCCGCCTCAGTCACACAAAAGCGTCTTGGGCCGAAGAAAAATAATTCCTCCGACTGTTTCAATCCTCAAACCCTGCAGCTTCCGAGTAATGCCGAATCCCCCTCAAAACTCTCGCCCAGCTCGTATTTAATCCTCTAGAAGGTAAATGGAACTGTGAGATTCTCTTATCCACATCCACGATTAGACCACGAGAGCCTTTATATTTTCTCTCTACGTGAGAATTAGTGACCACTGCCAATTTTCCGTTGCTTGATTTCGTCTGGTGCAAGAGGGAAGGTGAGTTTTTCAACCTCGAAGCGGAGACAGCGGCGGGAAAGCAGGGTTCCGTAGACGTGTGAAACGTGTTTAGTCGCGTGTGTGAGTTTTAGTTTAGTCGCCTTGAAGTTTCGTTTATCTCGTGGGCGAGGTTTACGTGCTGTGAAGTAAAATACTCTCTTTCCGGAAGTTATCTCCCGGAATTGTGTATCGGTGTACCCGCAGAAACGGATGAGTCTTCTCGTCTCCCCGCTAGCGGTGGAACGGGGAAGAGGAACCACGGGAGTGTCGGTGCTTGACTCGTGGGCTGAAAGACCCTCCCCTCGCGAGTACCCTCGGTTCTCACCCGCCATCGTCACCATCACTATCGACCCCGGAAATCGTGCCGACCTCATCTCCCTTCGACACCTACTCCCGGCAGCGCTCCGACAACGATTGGTCGAGGCAACTCGAGACTGAACTCCCGGAGCGAATATGTTGCGCCGGAAATGCGAGTCCCGGGTAGCGATCGGCGTCCCCCAACCTCAGACGCCGCCATCTTCCTCATCGCCCTCCTCCTCCTGCCCCTCCCCATGCCCCTGCCGTCGGCTGCCAGGGCCCTCTCGCCCTCGACCCGGCCCCCCACCACTCCGCCTTCGCCGACGACCCCACCGACGGCCACTCCCGCGCCGAGCACACCCTCCTCCGCCGCCGCGACGGATCCCCCTGCTTCGCAGTCCCGAAGGGCCGCGCCCCCAGCACCGTCGGCGTCGCGGCCGTCCCCGAGGGTCGTGCAGACCCAGAGCGGGGCCCTCAGGGGGATCGTACTCGAGTTGAGGGGCCTAGGGGTGAGGGCCGGTCCCTCGTCCCCGCCGTCAAGGGGCTCGTCGCAGCAGGGTGGCCAGCAGGTTCCCCCGCTGGAGGCAGTGGAGGCCTTCTGGGGGGTGCGCTACGCCATGGCGCCCGTGGGGGAGCTGAGGTTCGCGCCCCCGAAGCCGGCGGGGAAGTGGGAGGGTGTCAAGGTGGTCGACCGGTTCGCTCCAGTGTGTCCACAGGTCAGTAACTGTTTTCAGTATTCCATCTTAGTGTCTTCAAGTCGAGTTGTCAGCAGCGAATCGTAAATTAATAATGAAAAATGATGAGGGATAAGGAAAATTAAACGATGAAGGATATTCTAAATTTAGGGTAGCAAAATAACCTAAATTGGACGGCGAGATGGGAATTAAATGCATTCTAAGCAATTGTATATAGTATTTTCTTCAGAATACCTCCTTTGGAATGTCATAAGTAAATTTTCCTTTGCACTCCTCTTATCCGTGATTCTTACAAGAATTTTCATAGTTGTGTAAATAATTTCCAATTAACTGTCAAACAATCTAGATGCATAACTCATAGTTTCGACAAATTCTATGGCTAGGTGTTAAATGGCTCATTGAGTCGTGATATTTTAAACAGCACCATATTCAGCAGTCAATCCCATTTTATTGCAGCCTTGCCGAGTGGTGAGAATTTTCACGACGAAATTACAACATATAACGACGAATAAAAACAAGTAACATACGCTCTTACCTACCCTAACTAATCTGATGTTATTAAGCTTGTTTGGAGTAGAACTACAATCTGAATCATATTAGCATGTGTCCATGCATTCAAAATATCTAATTAGCTTAATTCTGACTACTTTATACTGAGTCAGACTATGCAGTATTAATAGATGGATTAAATTATTCATCATTTACAAGGCACGATTCTAATTAGATATGGGTGTTTATCTTCATACGCAAATTCTTCTTGGCACACTGCAAACAAACACTACGATGCTTGACTAAAAATTGTTTTAATTTCGGCTCGACTGTTATTCATTTGGATTTTGAGTTTTTATAGTTAAATCTCAAAACGGTTAAAGCTTATGAAAAATTTTACAAGAACCCCAAATATGTAATGTGGAAAAACCACTTCGATACTTTTCATGACTGAAGTGCAATTTACATGTCGTAGCAAGTGAATTTTGACGATTTAGCGTTTTAAACCAAGTGAAACGTCTCTCTTCTTTTGGTTCCGACAATATATCTTAATTGAAATTTATATTACCGTATTGATTTTCTTAACTAAATAGGTCGCGAAGTGTTTTATTGACCTTTGCGCTTAGATATTTTCTCGAAGTGATAATTAATTATAAGAAAAACAAACTTAGAAGTATTTGGTGTTGTGAAATCGGAGAGAGGATTGGTGGGAGGAATCGAAAGGAGGTAGGGAATGTGAAAAAATATTTTGACTTGAAATGGGCTGTTAATGACTGATAGAAGGGAGGAAGTTAGGACAGAAAGGTAGAAGGAGGAAAAAATAGCATGTTGAACAAATTTAGGGGAGGTAGAGTGTAGGTGGAACTCAAGAAGGGTAGGGCGTAATGTGTATTGTGTCATGTTGTGTATCGTAGGACGAAAAATTTGTACAAGTAGTGGTATTCAATACGTTTATTTCTTTATTTACACAAAATTTACCTTAAACGGAGGACCAATAAGTAATAATAATTAAAAAAAAAAAGGATTAACCATGCCCATATCTTTTGGATCCAATGAATTTATGAGCAGATGAGGTATAGCTTTATCAGAATAATATTTATGAGTAAAATTTTGCGTAAGAATTTCTGACTCTCATTTAAAATAATTAGCATTGACAATGTATGTTTTTCGATACTAATTATCAACTCGTCTCTCTATTTCCTTACGTTGTCAATATAGAAATTGATTTGTTTAAATGTTTTAGAAATGAAATTGTAAAATACCAACGTTAATTTGCATTGTTAATGTAACGTAAGGTCCACATGTGCTATTTCTTGATTCGTGCGGAACATTTATGATATTATAGGAAGAATCAACCCCAGCCGGTCCCTTAAATTTGCAGTCCCCCAAATTTTTTTCCCATCCAAGATGCGCCATTTATTGCGCCTTATTTGAATATTTCATTATTGAAATCTGAAGATCCCTAACTGATGACCTTTAAGTATTCCCATTTAATTCTATTTTTAATTAAATTCTAATTTCACAGTAACCATCTCTGGTCTTTCTTGTAAGGTCTTCTCTCTTTGAATTTTTCTTCTTCTGTGCTCCCACGAAGTTTATTATCCGCTGAGGAAAGTAAATCATCTAGTTCTTCTCTTTCACATATTTCTACACAGGTATAGCTTTCTCCTCTTCTCCTTTTCCGTGTAGTTCCTGTTTCTCTCTTTTCGCCAGAAATTTGTTTGTCAGCCTCGTTCTCTGCCTGGATCGATTCGGAAGAAAACGAATAAGCGTTCTAATGACATATCTTTGCTTCTTACCAAACTAACTGATCATTTCATATGCTCAGTCAAGGCTGCAATCCTTCAGATGACACACTGAAAAGTTTCTCATCCATAAATCGAAGTGGGTTACATATTTCTCCCATCCTTTCATACATACTTTCCTGCCAGATCTACTTCTACATGCTAGCTTGTAAGTCACCACTATGGTGTGTGGCCGGGAAAAATATCATAACAGGTATGCAGTATGCAGCAATAAATTTAGGGTGAGGAAAAATAACAGCAAAATTCTTAGCTACTTAGAAAAAAGTTACCTTTTCCACCTAGTACTGTCGCTTGCAGTTATTCTGGTCCTCGTATTTCGCGGGAAAATCAATCTGTTGGTTCAACATTTATGGTCGCTTTTCGTGCATGTATTTTCATGATTTGTCCTACGATTGCAGTACGATGTGGCTAATAATACATAAATATATATATATATATATACATATATATATATATATACTATATATACATATACGATATTAAAATCTGATATGACCTGCTTACCATTTTTTGTAAGAGATTTAATCATTAATGTAATATTTGCTTCCTAATTGACTCCCAACCTATTTCCTGTAATAATCTTAATAGACGACTGCGTTTGTCATAACAGCTTCTTTCAAATCTACCTTCTATTTGCTGCGCACGGTCAAATTCTGTAGTCAAACCAGGTTCTTGAAGATCCCTACTACTACTATCACATTATAAATAATGCTTAATTATCGAAGAATAGAATCGCTCGCTAACGCTTTCCTCACATTTCCTCATTTGTCTTCTAATAAATCCTAATTTCCTGCACACATCCGCATATTTCACGTGTTTGTTTTTAATTGACTTTCCGTCCTTTAGCCTCTTCTTTCCTGTCCATTGCTTGTTATAACGAATTAAAAACACTCAAATGAATGAAAAACACTCAAAAGCATTCCTTTTAGTTACTATCTTGATTCTTCATCTATTATACTTACTTATGCTTCCATGAATACATTTCAAGTAAGATGCCTATTCCTTCAGAGTACTATTACATTATGTAATATTTTTACCTAATTTTACCAACTCTACTAATTCGATACCTCGAAGATGTACAACAAAAACCAAAGGTTATCTCTCTTTATTCTTGTATATTCGTTTCCACAATGCTGCTGGAAATAATGTAATGTAGCATGTTTCTATCCCTTTGTTAATCTAAACAGAGCTTCAATAAGCG
The DNA here is from genome assembly GCA_037158775.1 of Hetaerina titia. Taxonomy (NCBI): domain Eukaryota; kingdom Metazoa; phylum Arthropoda; class Insecta; order Odonata; family Calopterygidae; genus Hetaerina; species Hetaerina titia. The sequence goes on along the minus strand of CM073772.1, from coordinate 71,918,886 downwards.
AGTCGTTTTCATTGTCTTACATTTTCTGTTGATTACACAGGCCAACAGTGTTTTTGGTGCCGGAGCTTTTAATGTTGATTTAAAGAAAAATTGGGGTGCTGAATCCAATTATGACACTAGTTTTTTTCCTATCAGCTATAGTTTTCAAGATATAGATATGTTGTTACTTACGTAAAAAAATCTTCTACATGATGATATGGGAATATTATATTAATAACACAGGCCAACAGTGGTTTTGGTGCCGGAGCTTTTAATGCTGATTTAAACAACAATTGGGGTGCTGAATCCAATTATGACACTAGTTTTTTCCTATCAGCTATAGTTTTCAAGATATAGATATGTTGTTACTTACGTAAAAAAATCTTCTACATGATGATATGGGAATATTATATTAATAATTATCTCATTGGCCTACAATATAGAAATATACATAAAACTTATTGACAGTTTATTGAAAATAAAAGGAACACCGCAGAGTGATTATAAATTATTATACTTATAGATTTATTTAACTTTGAAAATTATTTTCCGGAATATATCAAATATTAAAACAACTAATCGTAAGATGTGCCATATCTAAAAAAGTAGAGCTGTTAAATAAAAACGGATTTCATATTTGGATTCAGCTCTACAAATATAGTTAAAATCATCACAAAAATTCCCGGCACCAAAAAAAAATTTTTTTTTGTAGGCCTGTGTTTTTCATACTGGGCATCACAATTTCCGTTTTTTAACATGTTTTAATATTTTTACCCTAATTTACCTCAAACACGTCTTTTCTTGGCAAAGTGCTTAAACCCCTCCTCAATTCAGCCCAATTACTCCGCGTTGAAATCCTCTTTTGTCATCTTCACCTGGATCCCTTGGTCATTATGCCGTACTTTTATAGATTGTACCTTCTTTTTTATCCCTATACGTATATGCTACTATGAGTACTATTTGATCGATGCTATGTTCATCAGGACGGACTAAAAAGAAAGTCAAGGCTAGCGATTGTAATTCAAGGTCGACCGTAACAGACCGAGACTAGTTGTCACAATGGAAGGTCATTTTGTTGCAGTGACGAATTGAATTCTTAAAATTGTTCCCTTTTATCATATATTTATTCATAAAGGTGTGGTATTAAATGTCACATGTTATAACGGTGCAGTTAATGTATTTGTGCAGCACGTTTTGTACAAGGCAGTTAAAAAATTCATAGATTTAAAAAAATAGAGACTTTTATTCGAAATATGTTCAAGTTATCGCTCAGTAAGGGAATCATTGCGGTACAGTATTCTGACACTAGCCTGTTGAACCGAAATGGATCCCTGTTCTTCCACCAAGTAGCGTGTGTTGAATTAAAAGCGGCTCAGTCAATATAGACAATATTATAGAGTGTATTATAGAGTCTTATATATATCATTCTGTTAATAAAGATGAACTTATATGCATAAATATAAAGTGATCACCGGTGGATCATTTAACATGATTTTTCCCCGCCAACCTTTCCCAATACTGACCTGGCTGAATCAGGGCATTGCGGAAAACGTGAGAAAAGTGCGGAGAATAGGAGATACTCAGGTTTGAATCCAAGTAATTCCAGGTTTTATGGTATATATTTGCTCGATTTAACTCATTATTTGGGCACCTTGTCTTTCAGGGGAGGTCGAAAAAGAAATTTGGAAGGGGAATGCTCTTTTTACTGCAAATGTGCGGAGAAACGGACCATATTGTAAGGCTAAGTGATAACATTGATCTCCACGTTACCAAACCATTTTCCAGACTAATAACTGCCTTTATCTACCTGTAATTACCTTTTAAAATAACAGTAAAAAGAGTATAGAATGTTTTGTATGCCTTATGTTTTTATTTTTAGTGCTTTATGTTATTTTTTGAAAAATATTTCTTGTACTTTTATATTTTAGCGATGAAAATTTCACATTAAGAGTGAGATTAATTAAAATTTTAAAATATTACTTTTATCAGTTTTATCTCTTTTACAATGAAATTTTAAAGGTGTAACTAATAAAAATTGCTTGATTTTTAGAAGCGAAAATTATTGCGTTCCAAGAATATTTAATTTTTTTAATATAGCTAATGGTAAACATTTGACTGTCGTTCGTTTGATATCCATAGTTGCGAGTTTAACAGATTGACTTGTATGTTGTCATTACGTTTTGATAGGTGTTTAGGTCTTGATTACCCAGATTAATTATTTCAGCCCCGGATTTATGGGTAATCGGAATGCTATCACTACCCAATTACACTAATTGGTTTTGTCTGTTATAGATGCTGAGCCCTTTAGTTGATTATATCAAATTTCTCCAATCAGTATCATCAAATACGAGTGGGGTATTACGTTTCATCACTTGACAAAAAATATCACGCGGGAGAGAAACAATTTGATACTTTGCTTGAAAAGTTTATATCAGCATATATTTCACCATATGCAGACGCCAACCTCTTGCACAAGAAGCCTGCGAAATGTATTTCCTTTTTTTTTTGTTCGATCTATCGATCCGAAATTCATGGAAGATTTTCATTCGTCTGAATAAGATGTTTTCATATGAAACATCTTCATGATTTACGTTGAAGACCCATGAAAAGGCACCTCAGGTATGAATATGTAATATCCAGCCGTATATACCTTAAATGAAATTATGTTATGGTCAGGCATTAGATTTTTTAGTTGCCACTCGTTTTATTCCTTTCAAAGCATTTGTCGAATCGAAATTTTTGAACGTACCTTAAGTTTTTGACACCCTTCGCTTCGAAATTTTTGCACATTTTTGTTAAAATGATGATAAGAAACAATGGTAACAATCATGCAATACTTCCAGGTTATTTTAAAAAATTCTTGGTCCTATCATAGCTTAAGAATAGTTTTGTCTGTAATAATATAAAGTTTTGTGTTGTAAGAGAGTTTTGAGTCTACATTTGATCCTCTTTTTTTATTCATGTAGAATGGGTTTCATGAATATAGCAACTGTGGGAATTTATTTATTGACAATATCTCTATTTAGGTAATGGTCCATGAAAAGCTCAAAAACTGAAATTGGCAAGGTGCTTGGCAATATTAATCGTGATGGATAAATAATGCTAGCAATTTATTAATTAACTTGGAGAGAGACTGGTGCGATCAAAATATTTTTAAAACATCTTCAAGAAACATGACAAATGATAAATAACTTTCAGGCAAAGTTTAAAGTTTCCTCATCATTAATCTTAATTATACTAACTCAATTTTTAATCTCTGTTTAAGTGTACGGGGTCTACGAAAGGCAGGTGCAATGAAGCATACATGGCGAGCAATCGCAACGAGAAGTTCGAAAGAATTTTTATAGTGAAAATATAACCAAGAATGGAACTATCAAAATATATAAAATATAAGTTTATTTTAATAAGGAAATGGTTTATGGGGATGGACGTCCACAGCGTTTGCTCTCGTATCACACTGTAGTAATGTCAGTATACTTCCAGTTATATTTAAACGGTGATATAATTTATTTATGAATTCTACGGGTGTGTAAAAAATGTAAATTAAAAGGCAGAGAGAGAGGTATACAGAGGCTGAATTTTGCGAGAGTTAATAGGAAAATTAAAAAAATACCTGGACAATACTACTTCTTTTAGGATATAACGGGTGAACTTCTCGCCGAGTCTATTAGTAATGACGACGCTTTTAAGGAATCTCTTTGCTGGGAAGAGTTTTTATGAGTTTGCAATTGCATTATGAAGACGATGATCTTTTCAGAATGAGGGAACTCTAAAATGTTCCGAAGCAGCTCCGGAGGTAAATTAACTTTAAACCGTCCGTAAAGAGGTCTTATAGTGACTCCCTTGCCGTATCATTTTTTTCCATTCTCCCACACTCCCCCCTTCAAAAAAATACAAAAATATGGATACATTTTTTTGTGAATTTGAGATAAAATCTTTGAGAGCGCTCAGAACTATGGAGTTTTTAACATTTTGCAAAGTAATGGAGCGCAGGGTAAGATCGATTGTGCCCAAATTTTCCGATTGCTTAATGTCTGAGGGACAACTCCAGACAACGCCAATGGTTGCGTCTATTTTTCACGTGCCCGCCTTGATCTCAACCCCACATCTTCTTTCTATTCCTTTGTCGGATCTGTGGATAGTCTTCCCACTGTCGCACCAGGCACGCCTCGTAACCAGTTCACCCTTCTCCATTTCTGCTGTGACTATCGCATTCCTCCGGACTTGCGTCCATTCTCCAAGGAGCTTATGACACCAGCCGACGACTTCACTCCCATCCCAGCAGTATCTCCCCAGTCTCTATCTCTTCTCCTTTTCCCCTTAAGGTTCCCCGGGAACGTTTCTTAGAGTACTCCCCTCCCCTTCTCTCTCTCTCTCGGAGATCTCTGCAGGTTAAAGCAGCAGCAGCATTTCCGATGCGTGAAAATGACGTCTTCCATTAAAAGAGATCAGTATTCTTCAGGAAAGAGGCAAGGACTCGAGATAAAGCGTTTTATAATTTACGTAACAACTTTTAGACTAGTCTGTGTCATGGAATTTAGACTACTGTTTTTAGACCTATTTTGAAAATCACTATCAGGGCTAATGTTTAATTACATTTTTCATGCTGAATTTGAAGCGGATCCTTATGGTAAGGTCGTGGATACAAGATTGGAGATATAAAAAAATCGTCTAAATACGTAAAAAGATGAAAATAAAATGGCTCCGTTCATTTTAAGTTGAAAGTAACCTCAATTGCTTGAATTGTTGGATTTGAAAATTAATTCTTCACCCTTAAGTAACAGATAAAACACAGCTCGTAACTCCCTGATTTCGAATCAAACCCAGTCATTAACTCGCGAAGCGGCATTCAGGATAGCTGGTGGATGCGAAATGAACTCCTTGGGAGTTTATTTTAATGCTGGTTGACCAAAATGAAAATGTTCCAATAGTAAAATTTATGATTCATTATTGAAACTGCCGTAATGATTCATTGACAGGGTTTAACATTAACGTCTGAGAGTCCATTTATATACATATGCTTATTTTAGTTTTGCCGAAAATAAACAATGATTTTTTCAGAAAATTTCATTTTTAAATATTAAAATAATGGCAAATTAAGAGGATTTATAGGATAGTATGTGATGGTGAAAATGATCCTGAATTAGGAGTGAGCTTTTTAATTGGTAGCACTTAGTATTTTTCGCAGAATAAAGGAACCATGTTTCTAGAATTTTGAATCCTTTTATTCGCTCGTTTAAGAAAACCTGTTTGAACTTGAATATTAAACTCACCCACTCTCTTTTGTTTGCTTCGTTTCAACCCAGCGTTTAATTTTCTTTTTCTTCTGATGCTTTTCAACTATTAATCACCTTTAGCATTATTTATCAAATTTTGCTGTAATGCCCTTTGTCAATATCATGTGTTATGTAGTGTACCGGTAAAGCCTTCCTTTGTTTATGCGTTCTTGTTTTAATGAAATTTACAATTGGAAATACCAATCCCTCCAGGGGTCACTCAACCTATTGTGTCACACATTGCTGGATGATAGATTACGCATAATTTTTATGTCTCCATCATTGTTATCTGATAATTTACCGTGTTTTTTCATTTTTCACGTTTTCTTTATTTTTCTTTTTAAAGGCTAAAACTGTTGATAATGTTTATAATTAAAAAGCGGAAGCCCTGTAAATATTACGTAAATATATTTTATTATTTCGGAAACCATAAGATAAATTGTTAAGTGTTTATTCTATTCAAAGCAAATGTCAAAGATTGAATTTTTAAACGGCTTGTAATAAAAAAAAATTATTATTTCATTCAATCACGGAAGATTTTTTCGTTTTTATACTCTTAATTCTTGACCTACGACGTGACATTAAGAAATATTTAATATACGCTATACTATACGCTGTTATCAGCCAAATAAATTGTAACAATGGGGTAACTATTATTACCGTAGTTAATTTAGTAATTTTAGGGATCGCTCAAAACAAGTAACACCAAGTAAACGAAAATTTTTCATTTTTTTCTGAAAATGTACAGTCCATTTAACACTACGATATTTAACCATTATTTCTCATGCTAGATATCTCTTCTTGTTCCAACTCAAATGAATTTAATGATCAAACTTTACTAAGGAACATGTTCATATGAACATGAACGCAACTGATTGATTACCACGTTGTAAAGAAACTTACGCTAAATTTTCCATCTTCGTGAATATACTAAAATATTAAGTGCTGTTGGCATAGATAAATGGCAAGTTATCTCACTCCATAATTTTGAGTATATCGTTTGAAATACGATACCGAAGAAACGAGTAAAAAATTAGAAATGACTTTCCATGCATCAAAAATACTTACCTGGATAATTAGCCGAAAAAGAGAAGGAAATAAAGAAGAAAATCTTATGGAAAACCAATTTGGATTCAAATCAAACCGAGATACGAGGGCACCCCGTACAAGAGGGGTATTACTCAGCTTGAAGGTATTGATGACGAAAAAAAGAGGAAAGTACCAAATCATTATGTTTCTGGACTTAAAGATGATCTCCAACAACGACCAATGGAGCAAAGTTTTCAAGATGCTAGATTGGCTTGGAATGGACTACTGATAGAGGTGATGAAGAATAATCCATCACCTCTACAAAAATCAGGTAAAGTCAACGATAATATAAAACGAAAGGAAAGAAGAAGCCAAATTAAACAAAGGAGTTCGACAAGGTTGCAATCTCACGGCAGCACTATTCAATGTCTATCTAGAAGAGACAATAAAAGAATCTTAAGGATCGGTCATCAAAGGAGTCAAGTGGATAGCTCAGGATAAGGATGCAGTGTCGCACGGTTGGAGGAGAATAGCGTATATTATCCCGTGGTGAAATTGTTTCTTCATGACAGAGAAATGTGTAGACCATGGCACAGTGGTCTACTTTCAGTCGGGTAATGACCACTTTTTTTTACAAAAATTTCCAATGGACGTCGCCGACAATGACACCTCGCAACTTATTCCCTGCCTTTATTCACCACATATTTTTCATCTCTTCTATGACATAGGTATGGTATATAGAATTGGTAATTAGTTACTGAAACTAGAAATAATACTTGTGAGCAACTTCATTGGAAATTATTGAGGTTGATTTGAATGGAATAAGCGATCGTTATAAGGGGGATATTTTTTTATAATTGAGACCAGAAAATAAGCTTGAATTACTTCTTTTGCGTGTGTATCATCTAGAATTAAAAAATAAGTGTAAATTAATTATTTAGAATTTTATTATGAAGAAATATACTGGCAAAAATATAAATATTTGATAATATTTCTGTACTTTTTGATGTAGTTATAGATTTTACTCTTATGCCAGTACACGAATGAATGGCTAGAGGTATGCTGCGGTCGTGAGTTAATGGGAAATATGCAGTTTAACAATGACACTTAATCACGGACAGCCACTTAGTCACGAACACCTTCATGGTTGTAATGTAAGTCTTTTAAAAATATTTTTCTATTTTCTCAAATTAAGGGAAGAGGAAGTGGATTTCAAATGCTTTGGTTAATAACCCTGTACGAAGTATGTGGCTAAAGTTACAGAAATAGAGATAGAAAATATGTTAGATCTTTCGCCCTTAATTAAATATCCTTGTGGTTAATTAATTTTGTTTTACATATTTAACGAATATATTTACCGCACTATGAACATATTTACTTTGGTCATGCACAACGGAAATTAATATAGTATTTTTTCATCAGTGGTTCATGGAGTATAAACGTATGGCAAATGCCTTATGTAAATGAGGACTGAACAATTACTTGAACTGCAAAAAAGATTTATCCAAACCATTAAAATAAAGCCTCCTATGTCACAAATGTCTCTCGTTAATATGCTTACACCTATGCAAGTTTATTCATATGTCTGATTTTCTCTATGTTAGTCTCTTTTTGAGATTATATTCATTCAATTGATATAAATTGAAGAGCGCTTCCATTGTAGAGTGACCAAACAAGACAGTAAAAGAGTAATTTAAAATCTTCTTTGAAAAAAATTCTTTTTTTTATATATAAACGATTCTCAGAGGGATAAATGTTTTCGAACTTGAAGGAGAGGTTGGAAGATTATTTGTCTCCAAATGCGTTTACTGAGAAAGGTCTATCCACATCCATCCGTCCCGAGGCGAGTTTATTGAACTGAAAAACACGGTTCGAGCGGAATGGGAGAAAAACTTTCTCTCTCTCTCGCTGTAAACTGGAAAGTCCCTTTCTTTGGACGAGCAGGGGCAAGGGGGGTCTCGCTTTTGCTTCGGCAAAATTTCCGACTCTTTCCGCCGTCGGGTTAAAAGCTACCATCAACCCTAAAACCTTCCCACCCCTTCCATGAGTTATTTTTCTTTTCTCCCTCACTCAACCCCCTTTTTCCCCCCCCCCGCCAATCACATAATTCCGGATAGGGGCACGCGGAATAAGATTGTTCCCCCGGCTGCAGGAAAGCGTCGCATGCCCCTAGATTTATCTCGGATATCGAAGCCGGCAGATTGAAACTTTTATGATGCTCTGTTTCCATCAGCGCGTGGACCCTCTCTCTCTCTCTCTCTGTCTCCCTATTTCACTCTCTCTCCCCTCTCTTTTCCCCTTTTCATTTCGATCCTCCCGGAAATATCCGGGGACTATGAGAGGCGAGGAGAAAAAAAAATAAAGCAAAGAGCTCCTTTTCCCTAGGAGATTACGCCGCAGAACGAGATCCGGTGTCTCGCCGATCATTTGCCGGCACCATCAGTGATTTACGCTTCAGTGGATTTCTCCGGAGTTCCCTTTCGATTTAATTCGTAGGAACGTAAGTGTATTAAGTTCCCGGAAAGAGCCTTGGGGATGATTTTTACTTAATTTCTCCCCCGTCCGATTAATCTCTTCTCTACTTCCGAGTGCTTGCCCCGTTAGGAAAGCAATTTTTCACGGATGACAAGTTCCTGCAGTGATTGAATGTCGCAGATTTTCCTTCTTTTCGCCCTTTCTCTACTACCCACTACCCATCCACCCACTACTGTCGAGAGAGTAAAAAATGGTGGCGGCTAGAATCCGTACGTCCGCCCACGCCCTCCTGACTCCCTTAGCCTTTCATTTGCCATGTCTTCCGCTCATTATTTCCACTCTATTGATTCCCTTGTCTTTCCCTCCTCGATAACACCTCCCGTTGAACTGCCCTCGGGCATTGTTTCATTTATACGCACATATATGTCTCTCACAGGGAGAACTGAAGTTGTAGCTATCAAGGTCCCCTCTCACCCTTGGTCCCCATCTCGTTGTTCAGCATGTGCAGTGGAGCGTCCGGAACCTAGGCCGCATCCACCAAATCCGTATTCACTTCAACTTGAACTTGAATTTTAAGCATTGACCACGACGCATATCAATCACAAAACTCTGCTTAGGAACACTGGTTAGAAATCATACATACATAAACGTAGGCTACAGAGGTACATTAGTAATTAATCTACATGAAAAAGTTAGGTGCACTCGCCTCGAGTCCCTTACCCACCACCATACTCGTACTAGGAGTAAGTTCCAGACTAATGCGACGGCTTCATGGCGAGATATGATAAGAAAGGTTTAGTGCTTACATAAACTTATGCCGCATTATTCGCTTCGTTTACTTGACGAGCCAGAAACGGGGCTTACTCGAGGCTTGTGCTAATTTTTAATTATTTTTTAATTCCTGTTAGCAACTGTAGTAATTCATAACGGAGCCAAATGAGCTTCATCAATCGTCCCCTTGTTGAAGGTTAAATTTGCAAATCGGATTATCAATGTGAAGAGCTCATTGCTTAAAAATAACGTTGCGTTAATAAATCATTCGACATTCTTTTATACCTGCCCCTTCTCTCTCCCTCTCTCTTTTTCTCGGTCCTGTCTATCACCATCCCCTCCCTGCTGCCTCCTGTATAGTTTGAATACCCTCAAATACCTTTACGCAGAGTAAGCAAGCGAACAAGTCGTCACGTTCCTTTACGAAAAGTGCATCCAAGACCCTGTACAGCAGAGTAAACGTGAAATTTCCCGAAAACTTCCGCCTTTTAGATCGGAGACTTTACTCATGTGCTCAGAAATTTTTTATTGGATTTTACCGACAACTTTCAACACTTATAATGCGACTTCCCGAAGTATCATTTAAGTGACCGTCCAACTTTCATAAGACGATGGTGTTTTGCGATATCTTCGTTGTTATAACCCCAGTTTAGGAACACCGTTTTATACACTTTTCAGGATTAGATAGTACATGCATGCCTACGAGCTGCTACGAATAAGGTGTGTATGAGCATGGGTTGATTCCAAACCACTTAAGAAATATATTTGATAAAAAATCAAAATGTTTTAGAGGATTTGAGGAATAAAATTTTTCAAGTGGGGAAAACGAAGGTTTCAGAGCATTTGTATTAGATACGTTTATTTACCTATAACTATCCATTTGTAGGTGAACTATCATATTTGATAGCAATAGAAAAATAGTCATATCTTACAATGCATGTAAATTATTTTACTTAATCAGACAAACTACTATCCTTTAAACTTTGGGAAATTTTTCTAGTCCCCTTGGCTGTCGAAGAAAGAGTGATTTGTTAAACCTGTTTTCAAATATTTCGCTAACCGTATATTTATCATGTAACCGGACGTAGCAAGAGGAGTTTGAAATATGCTTATACCATTTTCAAATTTGAAATATTCCTTATAATCACTTGACATTTGTAGCCTTTAATGTATGCCTATTTTGATCTTCGGCTTACGATCAAGTTAAATTTAAACCTGAAAACCTGATTCGGAATCCATTAAATTCTCATCGTAATGAGTTGATCACGGGCTTTTATAAATAAGTATGAGTTCTCCTCGTAGCACTCAAATTAACTCAGAAATCAAACAAATCTTTTGGGAGCCCCAGCACTTAAAGCACATTATAAGGGAGAGCCAAGAATGGGAAACAAAATTGCACTTTTAGTTTCTCATCACATTTCCCGGGACTCTTTTAATAAAACCTAATTTTCTACTTGCCTGTCTACATATTTCCTTTTTCCTTTTTCCATAATGTAGTCTTATCAAAAAGTGGCGGCATGGTATGCAGCGGGAAAAGTAAATTTAGAGCGTGGAAATCTGCGCAAAGGAAAATAAACTGCTTCATATAAGTCAGGGTTGAAATTTTTCTCTTCATACGTTATATTATATAACGCAATGCGGAAAGTATTTTTGATGCTCTTTGAAATTGCATACTTATTTCATCTATTAACCATTTTCTATTACTTGTTAAAATAAAATCTCTCTCAAATTGGTTCATTTGTTCTATTGCCCCGATTCACGGTAGAGAACACGCCCTTTATAATTTAACCACAATCCCTTTAGTCTCTTGCTTCACAACACTGCCTTTGCTTGTTCTAACACATTTCATAGATAATTCTTCAGGTTTGCTAAATTTTTCACTCAGGCTATGAGTTCTATTAAAATTACTTAATATTTATTTTCACTTATTCAATACTGTCCGCCGTAAGAGCTCAATTCATTCATTATGTTTCCAATATATTTTTACACTTTTCCAATTTTACTTCTTTTATTTTTATTCTCACTTTTTACCTCTACTATTTTTACACTTTTCCACCTTTTGCAACTTTACAATGTATTTTGTTGTCAAAGATGTGAATAACGCCGTGAACAGCATTTATTTCTGCACTACTGTTAAATATTGAAAGTTATTTTCCAAGTACTTTCGTTGATTAGTGTTAATTAAACGTTGTAGAAATTCATTAAAATTTGTTCTTTAAGTAAATATGTTCGAGTGCCTGAGTTAGATTATTTTATGAGAACGTGTCCTACGATGGAGAAAGAGTATCTAATTGAATGCCTATTATTTTAACTTGGCACCCTAATCTGTCGATATGATTTGGGCCCATGATAATAATTCCCTCCATGTCGCAAGAAAAATAGCTTGTCTTGTACTTTTCTAAAATTCCGTTTTGCCTGTCTTCTCAAAGGACTTCCAAACATATGCCTACTAACTTACTCGTCACGCTTCCTATTATATTCAGCAGTGTTTTCGAAAATTGTAATGGATTTTTTTTAACCATTTCCAATAGACTCAGAATACAAGCCGCATCTTCCAAATGGAGCCTGACTAAAGTAGAAGTAACAACTCTCTCCTAAATTTTATTTATATTTTTCTACAGATCGTCTGGTGAGATCTAATTTTTCTGAGGCTGACGTAGATATGTTTGTCCAATTTATATGCAAGTAATATATGTCATTTAACTCCTCAATGAAAGAATGGAATAGAATTTTTTTGTGTAAAATTTCAGCTAAATTATCAGCCAATTAAATCGCAATAATCCATATCAATCATAGTTTTAATTCATATCGGCATATAAAAACATTTATTAGAGTAAAAGGTTGTATATTATATGGTCTTAAACTCACTATTTCGTCACACATCATAAATGCACGTAATTACGACGTATTTTGTATTACTTTTGTTGAAATTACTTTAGTGTGTAATTGCTTTTAAAATTATTCTACTCCAAATTTCTTTTTAATCAATATAATTTGAGTTCAACATTTAGCCAAAAAAAATAATTTGATCTTTTTTGAGTATTTTTAAATTCATAATTTAAACATTTTTTATTATATTAAATTTTGATGACTTCATGTTGCCCCCTACGGATTTCCTTATTTTAGGCATTATTATTGTTCAAATGGACTTGGTGAAGACGTGTATATCTACTGCCATTAAAATTAACCAATGAAATTTTCCCGTGTAATTACGAAGGGCAATATAATTCATCGGCCGCAAATGAATGTGAAACGGTAACAATGGGGAATGGAAATGCCATTTGAAACTAATGCATTTTGATGATGCAGAAAATGAGAATTCAGCCAATATAGTTAGAATTATTCAAAGGAAATCAAAGAATGAATGAGTTCACAGTACTTTATTTAAGTTCCTGGTCTCTTTGTATCGTGGATATTAAAAAACGTTAGCTATTAGAGAACATTAATGAGATTTTTGATATGATTAATGACATATAGGGATAAGGCAAAATGGAAATTGATAGGTTACTGCTCCATAAACTGGCCTAGTCAGTATATTTTCTTCAATTCGTATTATTTTAAATCAATGATGATATAGTTGTTGACTCTACCTTTGCATATCACCAAAAAATCAGTTATTTTAAGGCTAAAAGTAGGTTATATTTTGTAACTCATCGATAATTAGTAACATTCTTCTTTAAAGGCGACATAAATGAGGATAAATATAGAGACGCTTTAAGGACGATTTCCTCCTTTAAACCCGAGTGTAAATGTGTTTCTTTCACCAGAAAGAAATGAAGTATTTTAAAGCCTATGCTTCCAGTAATTAATAAGGAAATATTACGTACGTAAGATAAGACTTCAACTTGTATCACAGCCCATAAAGATTTTAGCACTTCTTCTACCACACCTTTACATGATTTTTCCAAATATCTTAATTCTCTTACTTTTGCGGGAAAATTGCAATGGGACATCTAGTCCCGTGAAAATAATAGTTAATAGAACAATCAGAACTTGTGTGCACGAGGTACGATCTATTACTTACGAATGGTCGACATTTGAAATTCACTCGTTAATAAGGGTGGCCCTCCCATGGACTACAACCTTGTCGTGGTGGAAGGGCTTGTGTGTTCCGATGACCCCTAGAGCTGTGCTGGCGGGAGTAATAATAATTACTCCTGGAAGGGTCACCCATGCCAGATAGGTCGAAGGTTAGGAGCCAGACGAAAGGTAGTCCACGCAGCGTCTGTTCCTCAGTGAGGCGACTGAAAAGGCATCTGACCCCAGTGGGGCGGCCATTAAGTGATGGTGTCACGTTAAAAACACTATTGAGGAAGGCAACGGGAAACCACCTCAATTATGATTCCCAAGAATATAATGATGGGCACTATAGATAGGCGTATTGAGCGGTAGTGGAATGTTGAAGAGGGTAATAGAGGGGAGAATGTTGGGCAAGCGAGTTAAGGGTAGGAACAGAATAGGGATGTTGGACGGGATGAAGGGAGGAAAGAAGTACACCGAGATGAAGAGGAACCTGAGATAGATTAGTTTGCTAGGTGGGGAGTCACAAAATGTTTATTTGATAGTTGTGTCCATCCAAAAACCTACCTTAACCGGTAGATTACCTAATAAAATAATAAGGGTGGATGACTCGAAGTAGACTCGAATAGAAACAAGTTTTCAAATGTGTCTTCTTCAAATATTTTCGAATCCAACCCGTTCGTGTATCTCATTATCTAGCCTGAAATGATTAAGATATATCTCTACTTCACGAATCAGGTAAGGAGTAGCTTACATCCAGTTAACATGAAAACTAAACGCGAGCAGTACGAGCATTATATACTAGTTTTATGATAGTATATGTTGTTTATTTGTAAGCGATCAAAGTGCCGAGAAAATGCGTAAACAATCTCTGAAAAAATTAATTACGCACTGCGGCTGTTTAACAAAAGAATTGAGAGAGCTGAAATTACTGTATGTGAATCCACATCTAGATCTAATCTATCCTAAACTAATCTTACATCTCTTTCAAAATTTTTACTGATGTTTGTTTAAGGTCTTCAAGAAACTTTGCCTCCGCTGTCCACCATACTTTCTCTCCTAATCATTAGCTTATAGAACAGATCAGGTGATTTCAACGCAAGGAGTCCTCTCAATAAGTTTGAAATTATATTTTACCGTAATATTAATCAAGAAAGTTTGTCTACTAGAAAAATGTGGTTCAAATCAAGATTACAATATGATAAATTGGTAATGCAACCATTTCAGAGAGTAAAAATCATTCGCCTTGACCGGGATTCGAACCCGGATCCCTCGATATCCGGCCGAGTGCTTTAACCATTTAAGCTACCGAGACGTCCTCTTACACTCTGAAATTTTGGGGGCTTTAAAGGAACAAGATGTTATGACGAAATACTGTACATACAATGTCACAGGCATTCGTAGTCGTGCGCGACGCGCCACAGTCCACGATGTTAATAAAGCCAATTTCAAACAGGCTGTTCATACCTTAGACAAATTTCAAGAAACTGTACAGTACAGTTTCTTGAAATTTGTCTAAGGTATGAACAGCCTGTTTGAAATTGGCTTTATTAACATCGTGGACTGTGGCGCGTCGCGCACGACTACGAATGCCTGTGACATTGTATGTACAGTATTTCGTCATAACATCTTGTTCCTTTAAAGCCCCCAAAATTTCAGAGTGTAAGAGGACGTCTCGGTAGCTTAAATGGTTAAAGCACTCGGCCGGATATCGAGGGATCCGGGTTCGAATCCCGGTCAAGGCGAATGATTTTTACTCTCTGAAATGGTTGCATTATAATGCACACATAGCGGGTGACTCCGTTAAAGTTACTATTACAGTTTCTTGAAATGATAAATTGGTTTGCCATTAGGTTGTTTTAAATACTTGTTTCATTAGTATCCACGAGTGAAGCTAAAACCAATAATAAATACTGCTATTCACCTTTGTTTTTTAATAAGACCATCTTTATCTCAGTAAAAATCCATAAGTGATAAGTTATCTTACAAATGCGCTCCACAAGTCCAGTTTCATTGCCAAGAGGTGCTGTTTTAATTTATAGGATTGGTGAAAGAAAGCTAGTATTATGGCTAAATATACATGTATAATTGATAATATTCACGTCTTGATTTGACTCTTGATTTTTAATCTGTGTGTGAGTGGAACAGAATTGTATACTTGTCTTGTTGTCATCGTAATATTTCAAAGATCGTTTACGTTATTTTTCGGCACTTTGCACGCTTAAAAATAAACAGCATATACGAAATCCTCGTAATTCTCACCTTTAGTTTTTAAATTGACTGGCAATTAGCAGCTCCACAGCTAATTCGTGAAGTAGAGACACATCGTAATAATTTCAGGTAAGATAAAGAGGTACACCAAAGGGTTTTATTGGAAATTTTTGAAGAAGACTTACCACAAAATAAGGAACAAAATGTAGGTTACAAACTTTTTTCTATTGGAGTAAACTTCGACTCATCTACCTTTACTAACTGGTAAATCTCAAATGTCGACCACTCAGAAGTAATAGACTGCACTCCGTTCACACAAGTCCAGATTAATTTTTTAACTATTATTTTCACGGGACTAAATGTCTCATTGCAATTATCAACATAAGTGAGAGAATTAAGAAATTTGCCAAAATTAGGTCTTGTAATCAAATCTTGTGATATCAAAATAGATAAATTACATTGAATTAAATACCATCGAAGGAGAATACACCAGCAGTAGGAGCTATGGAAACCTTTCTAGTACTATACATTCCAACACAATAGTGGTAAAAGATTTTTTTTTCAGATCATTTCACATTTTAAAAATCTCCCGTAATATTAGTGTATCTAATTATCGACGATGTAGATAAGTATTTATTCATTTGAAACACGCATGGAAAAATGAAATTGATTACCTTTGAAATGTATGCAAATAAGCTGAAGAAATTTAAATTATCAAAGCTGTTCCAATCATATTGCCATTTGGAAGTTCCAATCATGTGGAAAATGATACTTATACTCAAGACACATTAAAAGCTGCCAATTCGCCATAACTAGATATATATATATATATAGTATGGTAAATCATGCATTTACATTGTTCTTATCAAAGCTAACACAATGATATAACTTTTTTTGTTATTACAAGTTAAAAATCCAAGTTAATCAATGACGCCTTATTTGCTCTTTGTGCCAATAATAAATAAAAATATACCTGAACCTACTAATTTCAATCCACAGAGATAATAACAACCTATACCTTTAGTTATATATAGGTGCAATAGTCTCTTAGCACAGCGAAAAATTTGCATCTTCAACCCACAGAAATGAAATTTATGATACTCGTACATATTGTTAATTTTTGGTAACCCCCAGTACATTTTAAATATTTTACAGGTTTTATTGAGTTTTCCCAATTTTTATTAAGAAAAAATTTCTGCGCCCATATTCGCCATTGTAAAGGAGAAACATATTTTTTTAAGTATATATTTACATGTTTCCTATCCAAATTATGTTGTTGATGGATGAAAAAATGTAGTAATATGGAAATGAGACAAATGAGATAGTCTGCACATAAATATTTGTGACCTGAATGATAAAAATAATAACACTTCTTTTTTCGGGAGAGATTGCGACTGCGAAACATCCCTCCCGAATGCGTGGGAATTTTTTTTAAGTCTACCGGTATACGCAAAAAACCAAAACATTCCGTGCGGTACGCACCAGACCCAAGTTTATGCTGGGAGCACGATACATCATTTTGCAATTCCCGCGGGGCTTACCTACCCCGCCTCGCATAATCTTTCGGCGAGGGTGGCGGCGACGAACTCCCTGCCACGAATGGCGCAAAGAATCACCAGGAAAACACACGGGAAGAGAGAGTAGGAACCTCGAGGTCTCCCTCGCGCAGAGAGTCCACCGTATTCATTTCAACTCACCAATTACTTACAGATGGGTCGCGGAGCCAGTTCTGAAGACCTCTCGTGTCATGTCACGTGGTCTGTTTCATAGACAGCATGTCGCGGAAAGGGGTAAATCGATCACCGCGGCAGCGACTCACGACATTGCCGTAATTTTCCGCATCCGTCTCGGAATTTCTTGTCGAGTAATCGCTAATTAATTGCTATGGTAATGAGAGCTCTCGCATTTCCCCAGTCTCCTTTCCTCCTTCTCTTTCCCAACTCTCTTTTTTTTCTGTGCTTATTTATTATATATATTATATTTTTCTTTCTTTCACCCCTTTTCCTTCGAGGACCATCGTCGGCGGTTCCTCGGTAATTATCGCCCCCTCCTCCGTCTACAGTCTTTCTCTTCGTTCCGTTCCACTCTTCGTCTCACCCCTCCTTCCGCTCAATTGTTTCTCACCCCCCCTCCACTCAATTTATCTCCCTTCCCAAACACTCCATGTCTCCCCCATTCCTTCCATCTCCTCCCATTCCGAGTTCCTTCTTTCTCCTCTCTTCCCTCTCAGTCTCTTCTCCTCCCTCTAATATTTCTCGTGAATCTTCCTCTACGGGGCTTCTTAACCAGATAATGAGATAAAGGAGGGAGAGAAATTTATCGTGCCCGCAATGAAAATAATCCCCGAGGAGCGAAAGTCATAGTTAAAACGCGAAACCAAAAATTAAGATTTGTGGGGAAGGGCAAGACGGTAGGTAGGTGGTGGACGCTAAAGTTAGCCCACTTCCCGCCTCGCGGAAAAGTCATTAATTGTAAGGAAATAAACAATAGGATGGTGGAAGTAAAATAGGACGTCAGACTATCCTGGTAAATGAACATAATCGAATAAATTCATTCGAGTGCAAAGAAATGTCAAATGCCCGGTGTCTCATTCAGTAAGTTTTAAAAGGTCATTAATGAGGGAGATAACAATAGTAAATTATCATACTCTTTCTCCCATGCCCTCCCTTTAAGTTTTCGTAATTATACGGAATTATGCACTGGGACAGCGTCAAGAAAAATATGAACTAAATTTCATGTATCTCCCTTTTCCGTTGAGAAATTATCTCATTTAAGCATTCGTTACGTGTAATTTGGTCACATGGGACGAAAAATTTTCATTTTATAATCTAGAAGATAATGTCTTTGAATAGTTGATAGCTATAGTTTCACTTAAATATTTATGATATTTTAAAAATTTAATACATTGATATGGTTGTTAACCAGCATTTGAGCAATATACCTAAAATCTCACCCAATAACCTCGTTATGGTCTTACCACGGCCGCGAAAATGAGTATTTCCTTATCAAATCGAACTTTAAAATTCTTCAGTGCGATATTGAGTTTTATATATGCATCGAGTTTGTTATATCCGGTGCATAAAGAAAAACACGAGGATATGGCTTCATGAGGTATGGCGATACTTATTTTAGTAAACATTTTCAATAAACAGAATGGATGTTTCAGTTTCTCTTCCAAATACCATGGAAATACATTGATCGCGTATAAATCGTTATCCAATGGAAATAAGTGCAACGCAATGGAACATTAATTGAAATTAAATAATACCTTACTTTTTTCATCGATCACACATTTATTCAATTAGAACCAACTTTGTGATCAATCAATATATTTTTACTTACTTGCGTTAATTAGTAATTATTTTAAGCCCAGAAGGAACTTATAATTTACATTATATAATCCGCCTATTTTACTCTCATTGTATTTTATTTTCTTTTATTTTTCTCCTAAATTTTGAAAAAAAAAACTTCAAGGTGTACCTGGTAATTCTAGTTCAGCGTTTCGTGTAATAACCCAAGTGGTTTCTCACCTTCTCCTAATTGAAAACGCTCTCGTTAGTCACATTTAAAATTCCACATTTTCTCTGAATCAAATATGAAAGATATTGTTTCGATTCACCGCTGGCTTGTTTTTCCAATGGTTCACGTTCTTGAGAAATAATACAAGTTCCTCTTTCTATAACATTTTTTACTTCCGTTCCTAACTCTAACTTTTTTTATCTCTTACTTTTGTTTCTATTCTCGTTTTCTGTTTCTTCTTCGCATTAAATTGGCTTGCTAACTCCAAATGAAACCACTTGAAACACACTCCGAGTTTTGCCGGAATATTGTGAGACATAATGAATAACCTTGGCCGCCAACATGTTTGTCCAATATACTACTTAGATTAATTCATCTTCATAATTTATTAAATTATAGAATAACCTGTTGTTAATTTAAACACATTTAAACTATAGTGTTTACTTCAAATGTCTACAAAGAGCTCAGTTTCTTTCCTGAAACAGTGATGCAAATTTAATCATCAAAGAATTAAATTTTGGAGGCGATTCTCTTTGAAATATGAAAAAGTTACCTGAGAATGTTTGTTGTTTGTTCGTATATAGTTTACCGCGATTGAAAGTACTTAAACACGCTACTATGTTTAGACCCTAATAAAACTGTATTCGTAAATTTATTGTAAATCTTGCTTCCTCTTGTGTTTCGTAAATAAATGGAAACCGAACCATAAGATTAGAAACTGTTTTACAATAAGACTCTGGGACTCAGAAAGTCAGTGGCACTTCGGTGTGATTCATTGTAATGCATGCTCAATGTATTTTACACAGTTAAGTAATTAAGAAAAAATTTAAAGTATTGGTCAGATTTTTAAAAGTTCAGTTAGCATGTGGAACACTCCATGATTACTCAAAAAAATGTAGCTGCACTATTCGTTAAATCATAACATCTTTGTAGGATATAGCTCCTCTTCGCGACACTGGGTCTAGTTGATAAAATCAAATCTAAAACTTGACTGTTTCAATTGATATGCTACGTTTTTTTTAGGCCTATTGAGTGAAAAATAATGCTTCTCTTCTACGTTTGAATCTAATTTCTCGCGTAGACTTTTAAATTTTACATTCTTTTTTCCTCTAGCTTCCCACATATTTTACATTCATACGCCCCCATTCCCATAATTTGAATTTCCCTTCTAGTCAGCTATCATAATTGTGCAACTTTGTTACGCATATGACTTTAATACATATGTGCCCTTTATATTTTATTTATTTGTTTTAGTACCCTGCAAGTCACCACTAGGGTATTTGGCAGGGGGTGAATACACACCAGACTAATTTTCACCCGAGCAAGACCCTACCGGGGTAGGGCAATGTTATTATGATCCCTTGTCGTTTGTGAAAAAAATGACATCTTAAATCTATCTGTTATACGCTTGATCTCTAAAACTTTATTGACATGACCTCTCCTACCGTAGTATGATGGGGAAAACAACACATTTTCAACATCACTGCTAAAGAGACGTACTTCCAATTTATACAAGAGCTTCAATCTTTAACCTTCGCTCCGTGACTATTTCCCAGTCTAGATCCTCTTATATTTTGGAGTTTCTACTAATTTTATCACAACAACGTTTTAAAAATCTAGCTCCTCTACGCTGCACACGGTCCGATTCAGCAATCAATCCAACTTCTTGAGGATCCCATGTACTTGCAGCATATTCTAAATTAGGCCTAACCAGGGAAAGTTAACATTGCTCTTTGACATTTTCATCACATTTACCCCGTACTCTCCTAATAAATCCTAATTTTGTGTTAGTTTGTCCACGTATTCCCCGTTTATATTTCATCTATGAGAGGTGAGTAAGGGTGAAGCGTAGGTATTTAATTGAGTTAACTTTACTCTTTGAGTCTATTATGTTACATATGGTGATAAAAAGAATTTTATAAAGGAAACTTTATACTGAGTTCATATTAAGAAAACAGGCAGTGCCCGATTTCAATAGAAATTTACTTGCTATCAGCAGATTTGTTTTGTACCTTAAGTCGGAATTGGCTTAGAATGTGGCAGTAGTTGGTTTGACGAATTAAGTTAGCGGACGTATTTTCTCGACCCTTTATCATATTCCCCGTTCAAAATCCACAAGACCCCTATAAAATAAATCCAAAACTGGGTGCAGAAATTTGCGCTAAACAACTGACTACTAAAAGGAGGAACAATGGGCTTATGGCGTTAATTTCACGTCTATTCAAACTATAACAAATCCAAACCTATTTGCTCTGCGTAGTTTACTTCACTCCAGTATTTTCTCCTTAATTGCTCCGTGAACATCGGGATCAGGGCTCGGCAGTGATACTAAACCTAAGGTTTAGTTAATCTTAATATGGAAGTATTTTTTCCATAAACCAACCTTTCACATTATTGCAGCCAGGTCAGACGTAATGCGGATATGTACGATGGCCAATGCAGTTTGGGTAGGGTTTGAGAGATGGCAACGGGAAATACGTTTTCTGGCTTCCCAAAAATTTCGTGACACATAACGTGGCGGATATAACGTTCGCCTCGGCCCATGCAACCCATGAGCCGTAATTTCTTCACCTCTGAAGCTAAGGGAATACTCAAAATCGGTATTATGTAGTAAAGTTTATTCTACGTCGACAAATTAAGCTCAGTTGATCGTAGAAGCAGCCAAAGTCGTAAATTCGTAGAGCTTAAACTAGGGAGCCAATCAATTCTATATTAAATTGAAAGTATCCAGAAAATGTGCTCAATAAAGTTTAGGAATTCCCTCGAAAGTGTTCGATGTTTCGGGTGCGTGGAGCTGGAGTTCTAGGAAAGGAAACTATTACACTGATATTGTAAATATAAAACCCATTTCTAAGGAACCAATAGTCTATTAGTATTTTAAAATTCGGTGGGACTGTTTATTTAATTTTAATTTAATCTTTGTGATTTGGAGAAATTTAACATATTTTTCTTCAAGAAAATTTTCCTTTAATTAAAATAAAGTATTTTACCCTCCTCTTTTACTACAGGATATATACAGAATAACTTAGATTTCATGTTGGCTTTCTAGAGCTGTAAATAATTCAAATATTCGTAGATCGAGCTTGTATATAACATTTTGTGTGGATATGATCTAGTTCCGTTCTAGTTCCATAGCCTCCCTCTCACTCTCTCCGTCTTATTTCAAAATAACATGGTGTTATGAATCCTGAAAAAAGTATTATGGAAAAGGTTTCATGTAAAATAAGTGCGGAAGACCAAGAAAGAGGTGAACAATTTTTAATCTGATAACGGTCGGTCTCTAGTGAAAACTTTTGCATGATGCGTGATTTTGTACTACACGGAGTCATTGAAGCAATATGATAGGTGTAGAATAAATGTATTGATCGATGTGGGCGTGGAGAATGGTGAAAAAGATAAAATTGATGGAATGGAAAGAAAACGAAGAAAGGCTTGGTGAGTTTGGAGAGAGGATTTTTAGGGAGGAGTCCAAAGATGGCAGGAAATTTGGATGCAAAAGATTTTTATTTGCGGTGTAATGGTGAAGACTGTGATAAAGGAATGGGCGTAAGGCAAGCGAGTTGAGGGAGGGAAAAGAATGGCAGGTTGGACGGAATATGTGCTGATTTGAGGGAAGAGTTTTATGTAATTTAGTATGCCAGAGTGCGTCATGTTAGGTGAGGCTAACCAGTGGACACAAAAAGATCAGCGGTTGTCTTTTTTGTGTCCATCTAAAACGATCCTACCTAAAACGGCAAACTACCAAATAATAATGGTCTGTAGAAATAGTCCACACGGGCAGGAGATGTCGAATGTTTTCATATCCCTATTTTATAAAAGTTTGTGAGCTATCTATGGAAAGAGATCATCCGTCCCGACTTTTTACATCTATAATTATTTTTTATGAATTAAATTTGTATTTAAACCTTAAACTTAAAAATTCCGCCTGTATGTACGTTCTTTCTGTTTTGAAAAAATCCATTAATTGGAGTTAAAATTACATTGAAATAAATGACGAATAAGTATTATGCCATTTGGCAACTCTGCTCTCACGTATTGCGTACAGCCGATGGCCGACCGAGTGCACTTGTTTCTTTTAAAATTTCCGCAATGAATCTTAGAAAATTATGGCGGACAATTTCTTCACTTTGCACATCATATGACATTCTTTATTATGAATACATCTATCGACATACCTCCCTGCGAAGGTCGATTATGAGATTTCTTTCGTAACTCTCGTTCGGCAGGGTTGAACCCTCCTACCGCTTGACACCACCGATAAATTCCTCGCTTCGTAGCGTTGCAGCGGCTGGGAATTCTATCCCTCGAGATCGCATTTTCTCTCCTACCTTCCTAACGGCGAAAATTTCAACTCCCTCCCTCACCCACAACAACTCTCTCTCTCTCTCGGCCGGGGCGACGGAGGAGACCCTCTGAGGGGCCGTCCCTTCGCCCGTCCGTTCAGGACCAATCAGACACCGCTCCCTCCTCGCACACACCTCCCCCTCCCCCTCCTACACCATCCCGTCCACTCCATCTGACGTCGAGCTCTCACTATAGCAGTTCACGCAAGCGAGAGCCTGAGGCCGGAGTCACCAGCACACGGGAACACCCTCGCACACTCCCCATGTTGGGTTTTTATCCCAGTCCTCTCACTCCTCCTCTACATCCTTTTCCCTTCGTCTCTCCCCCGAAGCCCTTTGTCGCCTCCTCTCATGGTTCAACTACGCAATACACCCCGTCGCGAAACCCTGTCGGTCTCTCCCTCTTCGCCGTCCGCAACTCCTTTCCACTAGCCCGCCCATATGACCCTTCATACATCTGTTCCCATCAGCCCTATCCCGTTTCCTGTTCCATTCCTTACATTTACCCTCTCTTTCTCTTGTTCTCATTCTCTCCACTCTTCTTTCCTTTCAGTCAATGCCTCACTTTTTTTTACAGCTTACACGAGTTTTACTTTATTCTAACTCACTTCTTTCGCCCTACCAGTTAAGTTCCAGCACGTTCCACTATAAATGCCACGAGGGTGGCGCACGATTATAGAATACTTTATTTTATGCGATTAAGAGACCATTGCATTTAATTAAATATTCCTTGTCAGAGGCGAGCGTGCAAGGTTCATATAACCGTATATTTTCTGTGAGATATAACCAAGAGGAGGGTGATTCAAAATCGTAAAATTCATTTTATTTTGTCTGTTCTCTCATTCTAGGAAACATTTACCACAGGCAAATTAGTACCTTGTAAGCGAACTATCATAATGATATACCCTCTGGAATACCGGGTCTGTGCAGTGGTTAGATAACCGGCTTTATTGTTAGAGAAACGATTTGATTCTTGAATTTTCCGATGGTTCACTGATTCCCACTTGCGTATTTTGTGGAGAGTAATTAAAGTGCTGCGCTTCGTCCGTCGGATGGATCGTTAAAAGGTGCATTTCCTTGTCGCAAGAATATTCCGACACTGGATTTCCCTCTAACTATTCCTACGTCTCCTAAAATGCCTCCTCTCTGTCTGTCAGTGCCAATTGCCAACCTATTCCTAAAGATCCCACCATCTCATTTATATTATAGCTTAATATAGTGACCACCGTTGCTCATATCATAATCCCACATTCAAAAGTGGCGCTCGTCTCCTTAAAATTTTACTACTTATCAGTCATGAAATATTTGGGAACATATCACTGGCATTGGTTCCGAGATAGGGTCGGTCATTCGTTCGCTCAACGGTTATGGCGATGGCTTTTGACATATCCGGCCTCAGTCATGCGGACCGAGGATGTGGATACGACAGGACCCGCATAAACTGGGGCGCCGGGGTGGGCGAGGCCGTCGCACATCGCGCGGGCACACGAGCAGAGGGCGAGGGAAGGCGATAAACTGTGCTGCTTGGCACATTCGCGCCGGTGCGCCAACGCCCGTTCCATATGACAGGGAGGCGCGCGCTGCTCCCTAGCGCTCCGTTTTGGTGCTTAAACGCGCTGCAGGCGGCGCTCCCGCAGTTTGATCGTGTTACGATGACGTTCAGAATGGAGGAACCAGAACGTACTGGAATTTGGTCGTTTTTTCACACAAAACAACACCGAGAGCCATGCTCAATTTCTTCATGAAGCAGACAAATGAAAGCACAAGGGTGGATGGTCAAAATGGTCAAGGCCAAGGATATAAATGTGGTATGTATTCATCTGGAACAATGAAACTCAGTGTATATATTAAGTAAATTTCACGTTTTTACTCTCTCCTGAATACTTTGCGGGTGAAAATTTTTATTATATGTATATTTTTGTTTTATCCAAGATGTATTATTTTCTTCAAATTTTTGTACATACTAAAAAAGAAAGACTTGTACCTTTCCACAGATTTACAATTCCAAATCATTGCAAATGTACAAGTATTTCTTTTTAGTATGGATATTAAATACTTTCTCGAAGTGAAGCTTGAAACAATAGAATATATTAACATTTTTGTGTTGTTTCGCTTGCTAATATTTTAGGGAAGGGAATAAACAGTCATACCATAGGTTACTGGGTTCAAACTACCCTAACAAAGTTGCAGTTAGTTTCTTTTTCTTTTATAAGGGCTGCCTCATTTAACACATTCTGTTTCATGCTTCGCAGGCACATTATATATTCATATGGTAAGATAAACAAATATGTCTTTTTTTTCAAGTCACATAGAGACCTCAAGGCAAAATATAAATTACAGAACGACTATCAGAGCGGAAAACTTATCACATTATGCCAAAATATTATAGTATGA
The DNA here is from genome assembly GCA_037158775.1 of Hetaerina titia. Classification (NCBI taxonomy): domain Eukaryota; kingdom Metazoa; phylum Arthropoda; class Insecta; order Odonata; family Calopterygidae; genus Hetaerina; species Hetaerina titia. The sequence goes on along the minus strand of CM073772.1, from coordinate 71,892,869 downwards.
GATAAATACATATCTTTTACTTTATATGTAGTCTAAAGGTGCTATTTTCATTTATTTTCTTCGTGGATAATGTACCATGCAATGACACACCTGTATCAATTAATTTAATGATCTGCAAGATCAAGGGGTCTTTTTAAAATGGTTTACAGAGAAAAAACATGAGCATTAGCAACTCTGGAGACTAAACCTGAAAAAAAGTAAAATAAATTTCATGTTTTTAAAACTAGCTAACTGGTAAAGGCAGAAATAAGCACACTCACAGAGTGGAAAATCCAAGTAAAATAAGGATTTTTTTCATAAATCGGTGTACCTGTGGTTGATATAAAAGTTGTAAAAATTATAAAAGGCTTAAAGAAGAAAATTAAAAAAAAACAATTTGATGAAAAATAATTAATTGAGAAAAAAAGAATTTTCATAGGCCCTTAGACATACTTATTGCAAGAAGATTTAGGGGCAGTGTCATTGGACATACTCAAAGACAGGGGTGACCAACTAGTCATCGACCAGGATAGATTTCGACATTCGGGAAAATAATTTGAATTTACGGCGACGCATTATTAATTAATTATTAAGATTATTAATTTTAACTTGATTTGAGAGTTAGGCTTTTTATTATAGTTGACTTTATTGAGGAATGCGATTGCAACTAGAGTAGAGGATGACGACTCCTGCCTAGGTAATTCATTTTCAAATTTAAACAAATGCTAAAATCAAATCGTGTGCACGACTGACAGCAAAAGTATCCGCCATCTACATTTGAAACGCGATCGAGCAACTGGCCACTTATGTTATCACAACATGCTGAAAATTAATTTATCTACATCTACATAAATACCCTGCGAGCCACCAAAAAAGGTATTTTTATGAAAGGGAACGGGTTAAAATAACCAAAAATAAAAATTCAAAGTGGTGTAATGCATCAGAAAACCGAAGTAGATAACGACGAACATGGAATTTGGGAAGTCTAGGAATGAGACGTAATTATAGCTATTGGAAGTAATAGAGCGGAAATCAGGAGGATGGCCATCTTCGCATCGGTCATCTAGTGCTGCTGATTCCATATTTCTAAATTACACCGCAGTACTTTCCTCAATCATTTTAGTTGAAGCATCCAGACTTACCCATCAGAGTCTTACTTCTCCTAAGTTCCACTCACTCTGAACAACACCTATGAAATCCGCGTTCCTAGAACCTTAGAATTTATAGCTGAAGAGTCTATCCCTCCGTCGTATCGGGCTCCTTCACTTCCACCTGAATTGTTCATTCTCGTCTCATCTCAATGTTTTACGAAAAATGAAGTCCTGGCTTTCATCAGCCCGAGATTACGTTTTCGGGATCTCTCGACAGTAGGAGGGTATGTGTGTGTGTGTGTGTGTGTGCGTGCGAATGTTTTGGGCGAGGGTGAGGTGGAGGAATAGGGACACGCTGAGGTCTCGATTCCGTCCTAATAAAGTGGTCACTCCTTCTCTCTCTCTCTCTCTGGGTAAACCCCCTCTCCCCCACCCACTTTTTCCGCCTCCCCTCTATTCGACCCTAAACCTCCCCTCCGACCTCCCACATACGTTTCCTCCGACTTGACCTTCTCCCCTCAATTTCTCTATTTCGCTCTCATTTCCCTCTCATTCATCACAACGCGGCAGGGGTCGGGAGGGAGGGAGGGGAGGCTGAGGTGGTGGTGGCGAGAGGGTGGGGGAAGGAAGTGGCATGGAGGAGGGGGATACCACCCTCCATTCCCCTTCTCTCTTCCTTTTTCCTTCTTCCTTCCCAGAGTCCCTCATCCCCCTCCCTCGCCGACCGACCCTTTCTCCCTTCACCTCATTCCCTCCCACACAAAGCGAGAGAGAGAGAGAGAGTTTCGCTCATTTAATTTCGCACGCGATTTCCGTCAGCATTCTTCTCCCTCTCTCCATCTCCTCCCACCCGCACAGCCATTTCGGTCCTCCCTTCCCGTTCAATCCTCCCACCCCTACTCGCCTTCTCCCCTCATTTTTCATGTGGCTGGCGGAAAGCACTCCGGGTGATGCTGTGGTGTGGATTTCTGGGAGGAGGAGGAGACAGGGTTGTGAGAAGAGCGGGGGCAACACGTTCGTCGCGGCCTTTCTCGAAAGAATTGCGGGATGAAAAAATGTCTCATTATCGTTGTCGGCGGCTTTTCCTTCTGCGCCCGATTCTCCCCGTTCCGTTCTCTCTCTCTCTCTCTCTCTCTCCACCCCCTCGACCCCCAACGCACCCTCACACCCTCCGTCGCCACCCGATCCCCTCGGTAATTGTAACGGGATGGGTTCCGCGGGGATTACTTCGTTCCTTTCCCCCCCTCCATCCTCCTTTCCCTACATTTCGTAATCCCACTCGGTTCAGCCAATGTTTCCGGCCACCAAAGCGCTCTCTTCCCGTTTCCACTGCCTTTAATCTCGCGGGCCCGCGGAATCCTTTTAACTTCGGAGATCTGTTCCATCACTACTTTCCCAGCTAATTTTTCCTCGCTCCCTGCCATTGGCGGGAGAATTCAAGGGATGGACCAAAGGGATTGACTCATCTCCCCTTATCGAATTTCCGAACGATTAATTGAGGAAAAAAAATAAATACATTTTGGGTTTTATCTCTCGTTAATTCGTTTATGTGGGGTAAATTGCCATGAATGGCCTTGGGTTTGACAGGGTTTCGAACACCGGATGTCCCGATTATCAGCCGGGTGTGTTTAGTCAGCTACGCTACCAGTCTCCTACGGCAGAATTTCCGATTTAAGGAATTCATGCCTCGAAATTAGAATGAAATATTTATGAATAAGGCATATTTATATAAATAAACACGGTATTTGAATTTCACGAAAATTGATAAAAATTATTAAGATGACTCCAATAATGTTTATATGTTCAATGTTATTCTCATAATCTTAAATTAGCGCATATACGTTCATCGCGGCGCATATATATGTCTACTCTCATAGTCCTATTTTGTCATGGAGTACTGATAGAGACCCTAGTAACTGTTATCAATTTTACACTTTACAATGTTATGAGTTGTTCTACCAAATTTTTTAATCAGGAAACGTGAAGAAATCTAGGGACTTCATAAACCCAGAGCTGTATCCATGCTAATTAAAAAAGGTAACTCCGAACACTCAAGTTTGCAATATTAATTGTCCCATCGTCCTCTCGGAGGAAGGTTGGGTCAGTCCGAGCACCATCCCTATCTTTCATCCTCCACTCCCTCTTACCTGAACTTCCGCGAGGGACTTTACCCGAGAGACTTGACAAATCTACGGACGTGACCGGACTGCCGTCCCATGTGAAACACGGAGTTGACGGCCTCTCCGGATAGCCCTTGTGAGGAGCGACCTGCAAACTTGAGAGCCGTCACCACATTTAGATATTTGTAAATGCTTCCGCTTGGATGGGGCGAAAACCACAGTGTACCCCCATAGGATAATAGAGAAGATTTGCATAACGAAACCTGATATTCTTCCTCTCGCAGTCATCCTGTCAAACCGCGAATGAAAAAAAAAACAATTTTTTGTTCTAATGTTATGTTTCCCTACCGTAATTTATTGAAAGCAGAGTGATAGTCATAAGAGAAGGTAATGAAATTTAAAAAAAAAATATTTTTTAAGTTATAAAAATGGCGAGGATATTTTTCAGAATTTCCATTAAAATCAAATGCTTATCGTTATGTCCAACAATTCATTTGAGGAACAGACTGCATTTACCCAAGCTGTAGTCAAAAGCAAAAATTAACACTTGGATTAAAATTAATAAACCTGACTTATCTAACGAGACGGATAATTTTTTATGCATCTCAAGATTTCCGTTAGCTCCGAAATGCATGAACGCTCATAATTTTGATTTTCACAAAGTATTTATCCATGTTTCCGGTAAATGTGTTCTGTTTCAGATGAATTGTCATCTTTTACCCTTGAAAAAATTAATTTTAACGTGCCTAAAATTACGCCAAAGGCAAATTATACGCACATGATGTGGAACGTTAGACATCGATTGAAATAATTCTCTATCATCAAAGATTGCTTTTCACACTGAATAACTTGTGCTCATTCTATTCTTTCAGTCATTCTATTAGAATATCAGTGTGAAATATCTTTCCTAATCATATCATGTGAGAAAGGTACAGTTAACTTGACAATTACAGACTTTCTCTTATAATAAGAAATTTGAAAGGGTGTCGATTTCAAGTTTGTTTCTGCCAATTTATGCCACTTTATCTGAACCGTTTTAGCCACTAAAATTCGGTCCGAAAATTGTCCGAGAAGTTGCCAAATCATTGTATTCTCATTTACGTTTACTTCCGAGGAAGTTATCTCCCTTCTGAAAAGACAGGCGGGAAAGAAACTACAGATGAGCACTCTCCGCCCATGCACACTTCGCTCACGGACGCTCGCGCGCTGTGTTTTTGTTGAGGGTCCATCACCGGGCCTAACTTTGCGGAGCTAACATAAGTCTATAAGTAATATCTAGCGCTGCACAAAAACCCTTTCCTTCATTTTGGCGCCTCGTGAGGCTCCTGGCCATGCGTCGGCGTCGTCAGCGCCTGAGGGCCCTTAAAACTCTCCCTCGCTCTCTCCTGCTCTGGTCGTCTTACCCTCTTTCCACTACCCTCTTTCCCATCTCTTCTTGTCCCCTCACTCCGTCCCTACGAGTCATTTAACCTTTTAAACTCATTATACGCCGCTCTGTTCTCCCTCATAAACGCACAAGTTTCATTCAGTCTCCCTTTTAGTTTTTACTCGACCCCGGCACCATGTGCGTTCACACGCTCTGGTCTCCATATGCCCTAGCTGGTTTAACTTCTCCCTTCCCCCTCCAAATTACGGCTCTTTCATCTTTCCCGTTTCCTCCACCAATGTAAAATATTGCTCCTCTTCCCCTCCCCACCAAAACGGTCAATGTTTTTAACGGAGGAATGTCAGAGTTATTATTACCATTCCCTTAATATCGCATTTGTTCCAAATATTTAACTTTGCAAGTTTTAATGCAGCTGAGAAGGGAACAAAGCCGGAAGAGGTAAAGTTCCACGTGATGGAACTCACCGTGGAGTCATTTTTACACCTTTTGCATAGATACTGTTGAATACGCAGGTGCTTAGTAAAAGAGTTAAAACAAGATTTTTCACGCTATTTAAAATTTTTAGGTTCCCATAAAGTGATTGGTAACAATAAATGTAATGGTATTTATATACTAAAATAATACCCTCGAATACCACCTCAAAGGCTATTCAAAAAAATTTACAGAAATAATTATTACAAAATTTTTCACGTGCTGTGTCAGGTAGTGTGCATTCACGATAATCATTAGTATTCAAAATATGAAGGACTCTGAGGGAGTATATTATGGAGGGATATGAAGGATATGAAGGAATATGAAGGGAAATGTCCAGTAATTGTGTTCGGAAAATGATATAATTTCCTTGAACTTTCGGCAAATTCTTCGTTAGCAGTTATATCTGTTAAAAGGTTTGTATTGGAATGCGTAATTGATAGATAAAAAATGAAGTGTAAAACACCTAAATTAAAGATTAAAGAATGAGGTTTAATGGACATGGTATGCTTACAAGTTTGGTGCGATAAAATATAAATATGTTGTTTGCTTGAAATGAAAGTGTTTATATTTTTTCGGGATAATATTCAAATCGTAAAAATGTACAATAAAACTTTAAGTATTCGGCAATTATTATTAATTTGTTATTAAATAAAATACCTTTAAGTTGTTTGGACACGCTAAATGCAATCCTGTAATGAGATAATTATATTTTCCTTGATTGAACGTGATCATAGACAATTAAGTAAAGGCCAAGGTGGAACAATAAATGAACAATCATAGAAAACTAATAGGCCAAATGAAGAATGGTATAAGAGAGAAGAGAAAATTATTGTATATAGAAGAGGTAATGATATCAATCAACCGATTCTTAAGCTAATGAACTAGTGAATTAAATAATTTGTTCACAATTCGATATTAAAATGAACACTTTAAAACCAATTTTGACTTTGATAACTCAGAAAGTTGTAAGCCATCATCTACATTTGGCTGATATTCCGTAAACCACATAAATGCACTGAAAATGTTTATTTAACTTAATTTTTGCTTTACGTCGAGTTTTAAAACAAAAGAAATGACTTTGATCGTGAAAGTGAAAAACTTGACCCATAATAGCCTACCCGATGACACTAATTTAACCATTTTTCTTCTAATTGCACTCTCTACATATGTTCAGCTCCTTAAGGTTGAATGATTTACGCTTGAGCCTCGCGACTACTTTGGGCAATGAATGATTACAACTAAATCAGGAGGTTTAGAAGATTCTGAGTAGGAAACAAGAGTTTGCCGGTCCATATCTTTCAAACCTAGACTGCCGAACCTGGGGCCCTTATCTCTTCCTCTTGCATTGTCGCCTCTTTTTCACCCATGCCACCAACTTTTTCGAAAGTTCCCCTTCTGGCAGAGCATTTTTTAAAATTTTATTATGTAGAAAATAAACTTCGGGAGTGATGTTTTCTCTCTCGCCACCCAGCGTTTGCCAGCGGCACTTTCTAACATTCAGTTTCTCTTAAGGCCACGCCTCACTCGTGCTATCACATTTCATCTCACTGTACTACTCCCGTTCGCTACTCGTGTTGTGTTGCATTTCCCCTCTGCGTTTCAAGTTTGCTTTTTAACGTTCCCTTCGTTGCCCTTCGTTGCCACAGACGCCGGCTCAGTTCATGCAAAATGTCTGCCAAATCTATTTTTTTTCCGCAAATGCCGTTTCCTCTTTTCTTCCAGGGAACACACTTTATTTTCATACTGCTAAAGTTAACTTGCAAATAGCTTTCTTAATCTCTGGAGAAATATGCACGTTATGCTTCGGAGTGCGGTATTCGGCAGCCTTTCATTTGAATAGATGCCAGTGCCAATTGGTTAAACTGAACAAGTCATTGTTTCTTTGATTCCAGTGCTTTGGCAAAAAATAAAGTTAAATTTTTATGGCACTCACGCAGTATTGATCTCTACGTATATTTGTCTCTTCCAATGGGTTAAAAAAATCCTTTCACCTTGGAAGCGTCTATCCTGTCCCTGGGGGGCAAAGGGGGATATTTTTCTTGATCGTGCTAAGTCATTGGCTAATAATACTCGGTGAAGGAGAATTTCATCGATAGTTTGAATTTTCCAGTAGAGCGACGACTGAAATGAAAGGTTAAAAAGCGTGGGTTTCTTTTGATAGAAAGTGAGATTCAATGGGTTTTCATCTGCCAATTTCTCACATTCATACACCTTCTTTTAAAATATAAAATTATCTTAAGCCTGAAAAATAAATTTATTTTCTCCGAGAAGTGAATGAAATAAAACTTTAAGGAATTATGTTTCTCAATTCCATTTCTTTTATTTATTACCTTCGATCGAAATATATGATCAAAACACCAGAGAGGTTTCCTCATTTTACTAACGAAAGATCTGCCAATCAGTGAAAAAAACTCTGACGTTTAATGTATTCAAAATGTCGTTGACTTTTGTGTCAGTAAGCAAATTTTAACCTAATATATAAGAATTTCAAAAAGCTTGATTTGTTCTTGGTGAATTATATGTATTGGCGTCGAAGAAAATATGAAATAAGCATTATTGTGTGCATTTTAGCTGTGAAGCTTTAATGGATAGGTTGGATCAGTCACGGAATATACTAAACTTGATATCTAATGTATTTCCTATTTTTAGACACTTGTTTTTTCAATAGCATGCAAAAGCAAACATTTATATGCTTACGCCACAGTTTGCGTTTTCATGAAAAATTTCAATTAGGTCTTTTTTTTCTTCTAAATGAAAACATTTCTGGTATGTAACGATCCACGGCCAATGTCAATATAAATATAAATAAATAAATATATTTTTATATATATAAATTGTAGTTTAAGTGTAAAGCTGGGTTTACAGTATTCTATAGCAAGTGCTATGTTGTTAGCATTTTAAAGTCTTTCTTTGGGCCTTAGCCTAAATTGAATGTGCACCATATTCTTCCCAATTTTCAAATTTTCCAAAGCTATTGCCAGAAAAATGTCTTCTCTCTTCTTCCCTCTCATCCGATTACTCATTAAACTCTCTTCCATGAAAACCACAAAAATCTCACGGCTGCTCATTACCTGCTCCACCCATTTCTTTTCTCTTTACTCGATTTATCTGAAACTTCCTCTCTCCCCCCTATCATGTTTAACAATTTATCGTTCGTCTTCCCTTCTATGCAACTAAGTTAAATTGAGAAGTAGACTAACTTACTTTCTCTTCAGAAAGCATTTCTCGGAAGCCTTAGGTTTACGCTTATACTATTTCATAAAGAACTAGATTAAGTAAAAATATAAGGTGAGGCTCCAAATTTTACTTGAATTATTTAACTTACATCTCCAGGTACAGGAAGAAGACATACGCGGGCAAGGGGTAGGCTATCAATATTAGCCATAATATACGACGTCATTAAAGATAGTTTAGATTCAGAACTTTAAAACAGTCAAATCAAAAAGCGCTAATGGAGGTTACGGTGAATTTGGAAGTGAGGATTGTTTGCAGAATTATTCAAATATTTAATAAAAAACGAGAGAAAATATTTTATGAGACATTAACAGCAGCTGTGAAGTTTTTTCAGAAGCTTGCGTAATTTCTGTAACCATTCCAATGTAAAAAAAGAGGGAAGTAGTAGCTTATAGAGATGAAAAATTAAATTTTTCATAGAGTAATGGTGGTATTTAGGATCGTCTAGAGGAGGAAGAATGAAGGAATAAGTGAGTAAGATGAAGGGGAAAATAGTATGGTATTTAAAAACAGAGATAATTCTGTGTAACCGTAGAGTTGATAGAATTATTTATAATATTAATTAAGAATTTAACTGATATTAATCTTCTAAAATCTGATAGAATTTGTTCGATTTATGTATTTCCAAAGGATGTTCGAACTAGTGCAGTGGACAACATTAGTTAATGTGTTTCCGAAAAAAAGATGTAAAATGCAGTGTTGGGCGATTTGTTCTAAAGCAGCAGTCCACACACACTGAACAAGTTAGGATATCGATTGGAAATTCAGCAGGCAGAGGATATGACAGGGCTTTCTATCGCCCGTCCTTTTTACGTATATGCGGAGGAAATGCCAAGGTCGGACGTGCGTGGGAAGGGTTGGGGATATTAATGAGAGTAGGAGGGGAGTTGATTAAGTCATTTGGGTTTGCAGATAATCAAGCTGGCTGTAATTATCCAGCCAGACAAGGTAATGTGGTCTTTTCTGAACAAATAACAGAATCAGTGAGAGAGTTACGGGATGAAAATCAATCATAAGAAAAGGAAGGTAATGAGATTCCCAAGTAATAGGAAGGACAATTGAAACATCAAAGTAGGAGAGCATGCATTAAGGTTCGATAGATATTAACGTATTTTGGCACTAATTTAGACGAAATATACACAGAAATTTCGACAATAGGAGAGCTATTGTTTCTCCTGAGTTACCAAAAGAAGAACTTGCATAGAGGTGGGAGTTAATGACTGAAAGTTGAAGAAAATATGAGAGAAGTAACGAAAGGATTAGTGAAAACTTTGATGTCTCGTTAATCTCATCGTTTAATGGAACCAAAATTTTGTTGTTCAGAGACATGATAACCGTTGATTGCAGGCTTTTAAGAATTGTCCTTAGGGAAGATAGAGGAAATGAAATGGGCGGAAACTAGGAGGAATGAGGTGCAAGGGGAAGAGGGACGATAACCATAGATATTCGTACGTTAGAAAAATGAATGGAACCGATAATAAGATAAGATGGCTTCTTAAGGCATATCAGAGAATCTCCACAGCCATAAAAGCATTGAATTTGTAAATTAATATGCCAATATTTTCTTCCTTTGTTTCATCTTTGATGATGATAAAATGTATTATTTATTTTTAGGATTCTCACTGCCCAACTCTCCCTTAGATATGAATAACGTTAAAAATTTTCAATCTAAAGAAGGATTTATAAATTTTAAACTAATGTTAATACATGATAGTACTTAAAAATGATAATTATCTTAAACAACCATAATCGTGTTTTAGTTTTCAGCCCTATCGAAAGGCTAAAGTAAACCTTGTGCAAATATTGATGATGAAATATTTCCAATTTACCATCATTCAATTTTTTCCATTCCATTAAATACATCCTTTCGTAAAGTAATCCATTTATTAGCCTATTCTATCTAAATCCTTAATGCTCATATGTTATCAGTATAATATTTATTTCATTAAGCTGTGACCCTTGAAATTTTCATTTAGATTTATAGATAAATGTAGGAAAACTTGAAAGGTACTGAAAGGCTTCGGAGTTCTGTTGAAATCGTATCCGTATGCAGTGCCTAAACCTCATATGGGGGTAACACTTCTTAAGGGAGACTTAAGTAGGATATTTTGGTAGCTTTACTTTCCTATTAATTCCAACAGAAAAATCTTAATTTTACCTCACAGATTTCAACAATCTTGGGCTATCATCAGGTGATATCTGTTAGTAATGTCAGGCGAAGTCTTTGATGACCAAACATTGTCGACATTCAGGTCCTGTAATAAATAAACTATAAGTGAAATGTATAAAGTAAGTGAAGTTTTCCTTGATGTATCTCTTTTTGGAGAAATTTTTAGAAGCATCATAAAACATTTAAAATATTTTGTGAAGATCATTTTTTCTTTGGAATACTCTGCTGCGCACTCGTATGTTAGAAAACTTTGAGTATTTTATTATTTGTAGTAATTTTTGTGCACTGATCTTTTCGCTAAGGAATGCATTACTTTGAACGTAAGACATGCTCGTGCTAACCAGTATTATCATTTATTAATGGGAATTAGATTATATGTCCTTCCAGTTTTCTATTTATATATTATATCCAATTCGTAGGGAAATTAAATGAAATTATGAACTTTGTAATTCCACACACATTTGAACAGTGAACTTATTGACATTTCAATTTCACAAACACTTGCCAAGTCAATAATTTAATTTCAATCCGTTATGTAAATTCCTCAAAGTTAAGGCGGAGACAACAAATCCTAAACGTAGTATTATTTTTCAACTGAATAAAACAAATATTTTAAACCAAGCTTTATGTCTATTTAGAATGAAATTAGAAGAAATTAGAAATTTTGAAAATATAAAAAAAAATGTCCCTTTTGTCTGATTTTTAGTGATCAAAATTACTAGTGAAATAAAAATCGAATATTAGTTTGCAAATTCTGCTGGTTTAAAACACTCCCGCTTAGGTATTTTATTATAAATTAAGCGATTGCTTTAAAGCATATCGACAGAGACACATTTCCGAGCTGCTCTGAACACTCACAGTAGGTCTTACCACTACTGCAACACGTGCTACACCAAAAATTTGGAAGTAAGTCTTTGATGTGAGTACTAGTCCAAGCGTGAAAACCAAATGAGTTCTAGCCTTAATTAATGGTCTGCAAAGGCCTGGATCAAGTCAAGCTTTTAAGGCCTCCTTCGAGTTTCAAAATTAATTCCATCGGAATGTAAAATAATAGTACGTCTTGGAATAAAAGTTTATTTGAAAATCGAAAACGAACATTTATAGTTCAAATTTTTTGATAAAAAGAACACTCCCATGAAGTTATGGAATAGATTTTCTAAAAAAAATACAGGAATTTTAAAAAAAAATTTATGTTCGAAATCAGTTTCCCCGTTCATCCTTACCTAAACCCAGTCGTCATTTTATCGTTATCGCTCATTGCTAGCCTTCCGTCGCACAGAATTGCAGTAATCATGTTCCCTATTTTGTAGATAAACCATTTATTCATGTTTTCATTACTCAGTGTTTTTATTCTCTAAGTTTCAGCCTTAAAGTACAAAAATAAACGGAGGAAGTGCCACGTCCTGAGATACGCAAACTTTGTGACACATGCACTTATATAAAACAAAGCAGGTAACTCTATATGCAGTTAATAATATTTCAAAGGTTAGACAAAGTTAACTAATTAAGAAAACGGGAGAAGATAATATAAAGTGCAGCGAATTATGATCCGTACTTGTTCGCACAACTACCACTAATGACAAAAATGTTATGAATGCTGCCGTCAAAACTTCGCCGAATGCAAAATTTTTCAAGGCTGTTTGACTTTTTAAGTCGCCAATTTCGATAACAAAACAAACATCGTTGTTAGAAATATTCGTGATTAAATTTCAGTTTAATATTCCTGTAGGGAGCTGAGGTGAAATCTGTAAACCACACGCATATAGACGCGGCTCCTTCAAGTTTTTTTGTGTGCTGTTTCATTGCCCTCATTGATTTCTTTCTCTTCCGCAGAAGTTCCCAGTGGATTTCTTCAACCGCACAGAAGCGCTTTCCATCATGCCCAAGGGCCGTTACCTCCGCCTGAGAAGGACCTTACCACTCCTGAAGAATCAAAGCGAGGACTGCCTTTTCCTAAATCTCTACGTCCCCGGAGGAGGTGAGTGACGGAAGTTTCCCTTTTTAAAAAATGTCAACATACCATCTCCATTCGGCAAAAGTGTGGAAATCAATGCATGGAAGGAACTTGCGAGTATTTATTGCCATGGAGTTTGAGTAGGGATCCATTTATGTTCACTTACTATTCGAATCGATTCAAAACCCCAATTTTAATGGCTTTTGATAAAATATTTCATTTAGAACTTCCAACAGAGGGTTCTTACCTTCTAACGTTTGAATTTGGTAAAGCTTCAATGAGTATCAATTAAACCAGGTGACTTTATTAATGAGTATCGCTGGTTTTCTTAATAATTAGTTTTTGAGATTTATTTCCCACCAAAATATGCGTTTATTAAAATCAGAGTGTGTTTGATTCACGTGCTAATTGTTCTTTTCCAAAGTATGAGAATAGTTTTACGCTGCATACATCTTAATGATGAAAAAGTTGACAATTCGCTATACTGATATTTCCATTAAAAGTTAAGACTGAGAAGATGAGATTGTAGTCACTGCGGTGGAGAAATATCATGGATAAATAAGGAACGGTCGTAGAGAGAAACTCCATTGAAGACAAATTCAGATTATTTAAAGCTATTTTAGCAAACACAAAGTGGCACATGAACACGTTTCATTAATCAAGCCTCAGCGATGATTTCAAAAACTTTTTCTGTATTAAATTCTAAAAATTCAAGCAAATCATGGGATTTTTTTGACAGATATCACCTTATTACTTGAAATCGCCAATTAAGTAGGAATATTTTCTATTTTTATTCAAAATGATTATTATTTTAACGGATAATGACAGGATTTATCATTGATCAAATTTATAATCATTGGATATTTGTTTAAGAATGTATTAAATCACGATACTTGCTATTGATTCTGCGTCATCTATGAAAATATTTTTCATGTAAAGAGAAGGAAATTTACAAGAGATTTATGCCTTTTTTATGCTTTAGTTCATTAACCGCGGGCAAAAATGTTATGTTTCCATGTCCCTGGTTGAAGAAAGGTGTCCCTTTGAAAGAAGTGTTTCTTACTCAAAGTATTGCTTAGTTAAATTAGTATTTCTGTATTCACGAATTCCAGCGTATTAGCAACAGTCCATCAATATCCGAAAACACGCGATGTTGGATTTACACGTAATTCTATAATTAACGTTTAAATGGACAATAGATCTTAAGTTGGCAAATAATTCTTCCATCGCAACAAAGACGTCCATTTAAAAACATATGCTATATATTCACATAAATACAATAGTTTTCCTGTCTTCTGTTTATAAATTTCTTACCATTTCCAAGGCAAAAATTGCTCCACTTCTTATTGAAAGAGTACACCAAAGTGAATTGAAAGCAAATGAAAGTTATTGAGTTATTTCCAATTGCATGGAAGTACAGATTGAAGATGGCATGTCAGGCCGATGACTGCTTGCAACCACGAGTGCCACGTTATTCCAACGATGCAACATACAAAAACCATAGCCATTAACCAAAGATTGGTTTGGTGCGGGGGAAGGGTACAGTTCACCAAATACTAAACCCAAAAATATGCAATTAAATTTATAATATTTTTATACATATATATTAACCATTAAATGGTGATGCCATTATTTATGCGTAAATATAGGGATTTGATAGGTATATTATTAGTGCGTGTGCCGTATTAATGTGTAGGTCGTCATTTCTTTTTTCACAATATAGAAAATATTAACTCTAACCAATGTTATATAATTTATTTATGTAATGTTTTTTATGGAAGCTTACTTTGAAATTTCTTTTGGATAAGAGGAAGAACAGTTCCATAATTTCTTAATGGTGAAACAATGGTTTCTTATGATTTAAAGATTACGTCGATGATAAGATACGCGTATACGTTTTCATTTATTTACTCCGTTGCGAGTGAGTTGCTCGCGGGTTATTGTGGCTTTATTTAAGCTTTCTCTCGTGAATGAAATTTTTACGTTACATAATAAACTGTTATTTTACTTTTTACTGTAATTTATTAAACAATATTTCGCAAAGCAAATACATAAACACACTAGAGATGGTATAGGTCAACGCAATAGATTGATGTGATATCATTTCGTGCATTCATAGTAAATTGTGGATGGCATAACTTTTTCACAGTTCACTCTCGCAAGCGTATTCCATGTGTAATATCGTTCAGCAAGAAGGAAGAGAATGTGTGTGTATAAATGTTAGATAAAAGAGAAAAATACGTAGCGGAAGTTATTTATCCAAAGTGAATGGCTTTACTTAAAAAGTAATATTTAATGAATGGATATCTACTAACTGTGACTACCAGCAATGGAATGCTCTACTTATGCAACTACTACTCATTAATTTTGAATAGTGTGACCACCATCTCGATCCCTGTAGTAACCCTGATAATGCCCTGTAGTACTGAGTAATATGACAAACTAAGCGTTCACTTTTTGTTTCCTTTCTTGTACTCCATGCATTTATGTTGGTAAATATTTTATGTATTTTATACTCTATAAATGATTGTATATATGACGTTTAAATAAGCCCAAATTACTGATTCAATGTACGATTGACTGTATTGCACCTTTATGTAATGGCACTACTTATTATTTGAGAGGCCAGCCCCGAAATCAAACTGGAAAACCACAGGGAAAGAAGTCTGGGTCTCTATCACGATATGGAATTTCACATTCCCAAAAGTTTATTTCAAGACGGGTTTGACGTCCCATATAAAGCCAACCTTCGGTTTGATTACTATTGACTTGGCTTTATTAGAAAAAGAGGGTTTTTGCTATAGTTTTTGTAAGAGTAATCTAGTTCATTAAAATGCGATATGCCCTTAATGTCACGCATTAAGGAAGTCTTTTGTTGAGCGCGTCGCTAGGAAGGGGAGGTTTATAACTATAAATTAGAGAATGAGTGAGTGGAATATCAAGGCAATTAGTGAGGTTGGGTACATATACGAGGGTCATCCGGAAAGTAGTACCCGTTCGTGAAATAAAGACACAAAAGTAAATATTAACAAACATAAAAAAATTTATTTGAAAGAGGATACTTTAAACTACTTCTCAACATAATCTCCAAGCAAATTAAGGCATTTGTCATAGCGTGTGACAAGTTTCTGTATTCCTGCTGCATAGTCCTTCGCCGCCAGCTCATTGAGATACAGGGTCACTCCTTCTTTAAGTTCTTCATGCGAGGGACCCATCTTGCACAAATTTTTGCATAATGCAGATGGTGTTTAACAATTTTATGAACAATTGTTCGAGAAACATCGGGAAAATGCTCACAGATGTCATCAATTGTGACGCGCCGATCGTTCCTCACGAATTCGTCAACTGAGCTCACCAGTTGGTCTGTAATGACAGACGGTCTCCCCGAACGCTCATCGTCGTGTGACTCGTCCATTACATTGTCTCCATACACCTCCTTTAATTGGCGATGAATATCACATGGGCGAACGTTTCTTGCATTGAGGAATTTAATCACTGCCCTCACTTCACAACTGGCGGCGTTCTCAATTTTTTTAAACATTGTAAACAATCACAGAAACAACACAGGCAATGCTAGCGTCACGCAACTTGGCTCAGAGAAGGCAGACAAGCCACTGAAGCTATCTGACCTCGTCCAGCGGCTACTCGCGTCGTCAGCACTTCATGCGGCACGAACGGGTAATACTTTCCGGATGACCCTCGTATTTCCTTGATGCAATGAGGCTTGGAGTTTAAAACGCATTCATTACAAAAATGCTTGTCGATGAATTACCCAAAGTTCATTAAGTCCGTTTAAACTGCACGGTGGTCGTAATAGTTTCATTTATTCATGATCATTGGAAATAATTGTTAGTTAATCGGCTCATTAATTTCTTACACTGTCATGTTTGCAACAATCGTTGAAAATTCCCCGGATGTAATGCCATTTATGGTGATGGAAAAATAACCCATTAACAGACTTGGAGTGCCGAAGGAAAACTATTTATTTTGTTAAATGAAAATATTTTTTAACGTATTACCCTTCTACGAACATCAATGGGATTCCGCAGTCCTGGATTCATCTCTATTTTATAATAAAATTTTTTTATTTATTGACTTAGTTTCACACAACTGATAGTCCCATGTCGCGATTAACATTTTTGAATCACAACAACAGCGCTCAGCGGAAATGCAGTATTTTATCTCTGAATCTGTTGTTCATGTAAGATGAAAACCTTTCCCAGTAATACCGACGGACTGATACATTTTTCAAAAGTTTTCCCTCGATCATTATTTGAGAACAACCTTGCGTTTTGGAATCAAACCGAGCCTAGCGACACAATTGTTTTGTTCACCTTTCTCCCTGCGAAGTGCCCCAGAAAGTGGGGAAGCCATGTTTTCGCGAGAGAACATCTGGTAATGAAGTTCTCTCGTCGCTCGAGGACTTCCAATTCCCCCCACCATCCCGCGCCGCCGGCAGGCAATTCAGGTGAAAGCGCACTCCGAGTGCCACGCACATGTCGCGATCCAGCTAGGAGCATTTACCGGCCCGCTTAATAATCTGCAGCGGCTACATGGCGGGTCACACCCCCGACAAGCGGGACCCCCTCAACGGTCCGTCCCAACAGCTTCCCACAACGTCGCGAAGCCCGCTTTTCCGCCCTGGCAACAAGAAAGCTGGCGGAAGCTTATGGCCGCCTCACTTACAGCATCGACCCGCTCTCCCTATCCCCCGCCATAACATCTACTATTTCCGAAGGCTTTGTTTCCGATAAAATTTTCTTTGGCTCAGAAAAGGGAATAAGACGATCAGCTAAAAGAATGACACCCTCGGTTTGAGCGTTACCGATGTTTTTGTGATATTCCAACGGAGCTTTGTTTATTCAGTCTCAACGAAGTCTCTTGAGTATCTTCAAAAATCCATACGTTGACGGAGATGCATTGTTTTATTTCCCGCAGGATTCAGATTCCTTCGAAGGAGTAGGTTATCTTCGACAAAAGCCCTTTTTATGCCTATTTACCCTTGTTTTTGTCGCTCTAAATATCATATATTGAAAACCTAGGCACTTAATTATAATGTTTACGTTTTATCATTAAGCCATACCATAATTGACTTTTTATTTGACAAAACTTTTTATGATCCAACTTTGTAGAGAAAACTCTAACTGGAGAATCCGTCATGATTTACGTATTAAATAAGAATAACACTTAACCTCTCCAGAGGAAGCAGTTTATTGCATGACAGGGTTTCATTACAGAGTAACCTCATTGACATGAGAATGTTACTCTGCGACAAAACCTACCTATGCGTTAAAAATATTTTACCTGGGGACCCACAGTGTTATTCAACCTTATTATAATGTATTATATATAAATTATTTTGAATAATTCATCCGAGTTTTCTTCAGTAATTTACTCGTAACATATACCTTACAGGATATGTTTAGCGTTTTAAATATATAAGGACATTTAGGTATTTGCGAACTTCGTCAAACGAAATAGGATTTCATCATTTAAATGATATGATATGATTTTCTCTGTATTACATAATTTCTACAACTGTTAAACTGCCATCGTTATAATCCAACCGTTACGTTGCGAAAATGATTAATAAAACCCCAAAAAACAACGTAAATGTATAATTTTTTTCCAAGTTCTGCTGTGTTACTAACCTTTATCTAATGTTAAATGCAGCATTAGATATTAAAGAATACACATAACTATGTTTATCGAAACGTAATTTATTTTTAATCTGCACAACTTGTATCACCGGTTATGGCATCACTAAGAACGTATTGGTCGCAATAAGTAATGCAATGAAAACTCAATCTCGTTCGAGTGTATACACAAGCTAATACAGTGGTGAGAGAACATGATGGATAACACTAGTGGAAATAGAGTATAGTGTAGCATGGTTGAAGGTCAGCGTGGAGCAAATGTGGTTGCACGGGGAGAGGGGGAAGTATGTATGCTCGGCTGAGTTTTATCTTTTTACTTCCTGTGATGCATATCTTTCTGAGATTGCCACTGTCGTGAAAATGTATGTACATTTTTAAAAACTCTTGTGCATATCAACAACAATTATTGTTTGTTTAAAATTTTCGGTGGTTTCACCAAGTTACGCCCATTGGCTTTAATGACGTTATATATTATTTTGCGACTCACTTTACGCATTGATTTAGTTTAATAAAATTTTGAAAAAAGAAAATATTATACTTTTAAACGTAAAGGGACGAATGCATCCTGTTCAAAGTCTTATTTTGGTTTAATTCATATTTTAATTTAACATCCAAACCAAACCTGGGTGTAGCGGAAAATTCAATTTTTATTTTCGCCCAAGCACTTTTTCTGTAGACTTGATGTCCTTCTCTGCATTATCTGAGTAGGGACTGCCGTCGAGCGTGCCACTCATTCTCCGAATACTCCGAAAAACGAGGCAAGCGTTCCTCGTTCAAGTTCCATTTTATTAATTTTCTTCTCTCTCCAGCTGGAAGGTGGAGGAACTTACCCTCGTCGTAGCTCTGCGCTCACCGCGTATTTTATTGTTCAAGGACCACGGCCATATCTCTCTGGCTAGCTCCCTGGAAACGACAAGGAGGGGGTAAATATGAATTACAAACTATGCGTTTATCATGTGAACAATAAATGGGAAAGGTGATCGCTGAAGAAGTCGGACCAAACGAAAATATTCCCGCCAAACAGAGGTGAGAGATGCCCACCTACGCGTTTTTATAAATTAGTTCTGGCTTTAATTGGAATGAAAATTCATCATCATGGTTACACATTTGGTATGTGAATTCTTTACTAAGACATGCATGCAATTAAAACTATGTCAGCATCCGTCTTTCCGTATTGTTCTAGACTTCCCAATCCAAACAAAGTGAATTCCCGAACTTGATTCATAATGACACCTCTCAAAATTATTATTTCAAAATTCAGGAAATTGTCATGGTCTCATATTGTTCAGAGAATGGATCATTGGGGTCCTCAACGTAGGGCTAGAGGTACAAATGCCTCTGGTGATGCCTCCACTTTAGCCCGAACCGTTTGATGTACTGGATGACAGATCATTATGGGAAAGGAACTACTCTTACCTGCTATACTAGAATGTGCTCGTTGAAATTATCGCGATTCTTTTTTTACAACCTGAGACAAATAACTCACAATGGATAATTTTAAAACATTAAGTATCTCTTGACATAAAAATATAATGATGTAATAAGAATCAAGTGAAATTTAGGACGCTAAAAGAAACAAGCAAACAAATCACAAACGACGTTAAAATTAAGAGAAAGGAAATGCACAAGTCATATAAGAACTTAGAGGCTAAGTAAAAGGTGTAATACGCGTAACAATAACAGAAAATAAGTAGTCAAGTATATGTACTATATTTCTAGTCAAAAACATTTAACCTCCGTGAAAAAGGCCCAAACATCTCTTCAGGTAACTCGTTTCAGTTTGCAATTGATATATCAAGAAATGGGACTTTTTACATAATGGGTTTCTGTGCTTACAGTTTCATGTAAAAGTGCTGTTCCTTTTTCCTTTGAATCTGGGTTACTCTACTCCCTTCAAACTTTTGTCTTTTTTCATTCTGTGCATCCCACCTAGCTTACATCCATTCCTCCCTATTTTCAAGTTCTCCTAACCCAATATACCCAGCATCTCCGTCACACTATCAGTCCCTTTATGCCTATGAGACTATGCCTCGTATTCATGGCATATGTCGCCGCCTTTCTGAGTACTATTTCCAACTTGTCAAGACTAGTCTCATACCACTGCGGCGCATTCAAATATTGGGCGTACTGATGCTTTGTAAGCTTTCTCCTTTTCGGCTGCGCTGCTTCTTTTAAAATATCAAATCATCCAGCGGTGCAATAGTAAAGCCTTCCTTTTTAAGTGTTGAACATAAAGATCCCATCATGGATACTCTTTCAAATACATACGAGTATCTAGTTACTTACAATTATTACTACTTTTGATTGTGTTTCCCAAAAATGCATTGAGTTTGTTGGTTACATTTTTATTACTTGATAATATGATGTAATAAAGGGCAAGTTCCAGTCTCAGTTATTAAACAAATTCTTAGGTGAATGTGGATTTTTTGTTTGCAGATGTCATCAAGACGATAACTTTGCACAATAGGACAATAAGGTCATGAAAATCCTTTCAGTCCCGTGGCGCACCGGTTTGCAAAAGGAATTTCTTTGGGGAGAGATTGCATTTTTCATTTCGACTAGCAGAGGGCTTGCAAGCAACCGTTTTGGCAAGATATGGAGTATTTTTCTTGTTTCTTTTATTTTTCCATCGTACGAGTCGTCCGATCAGATTCAATCCTGCCCTTCAAATCGAATGGAAGGAGGAAATGGAGGGGCAGGTGTTGTCTGGCCGGAGAGAAGTACAGGGAAAAGGTTGAGGCAAACGTAAGTGGGAGAGGGGAGTATATGACTGTTGGTATTCCGAGCCGTGGCTTTATTCGGCTGGGATACGCGTTTTGGATTCACTTCCGAATGACTCCTCACACTTCTCTTCCTCATCGGCCCACAGTAGCGGGCGATGGTGGCCATGGTTGGACAACTGAATTTCCACCATTGGAAAATCAATGATGCTTTGAATCTTGTGTAATTACTATCAAACGAAAATGTAAAATATTTTCTTATGCACCTCATCTCATTCTTAGACAATTGTTAACGCATTATTTTAAGCATGATTAGAACAAACTATATGAGTTTATGACTTTGTAATGGGAATATGATTTTAGTGACATTTATTCTGGAAATTCGGTTTTAAAAGCTTAAAGAAGTTAGGGAAGCTGTATTGAAAGTTGTGCGCCATTGTTAGATACAATTTTGACCCATCTTCCCGATTTAAATTGCATGGTTACTGATTTTCACTAGGTCGTCAATTATAAGTAACTGTAGTGTTTTCATTAATAAACATGTGAGGATCCTATAAGAAGTGTGTAATTAGTCAGCATGTAATTCTCAAGCAAAGGTTTTAAGAACTTAATTTTTATTAAACAAATTAAAACTTTCATGATTTCAGTAATTTCTATAGACTTGATGACTTTTGAATAACCATGTGATTTCACATTCCCCACATTGAACCCCACATATCTTACCATATTAATAGAGTAACAAGGTGTAATTACTAGTTATTAGATGTAATTAGTTTTATCTCATCAACGTACCATATATTAAATTTAGATCTGAAGTTCTGGCGGTGGATCCATGCCGAAACGCTGCTAAGGAAAATAACATTGAGAAATTCAACATAGAAACTCTTTGGAAGGCTCGCGGGAATATTTTTGGCAACGATGCCATTTTAAGTCAGAAATGTTTTCGAGTTAGTTTGTTTTAATGAACTCTTAAAACCAAATACTTTCTTTAATTTAAGACTTCCTTTTTCTTCCCAATGGAATGATCAGATAGCCAATATTAGGGCCAAAACCCATCTAAAGGTCTTAATGAAACCTTATAGCTTTAAACGAAGAATCGTTGATATTTGAAAAAAAATGGTGTGAATCGATTCGGCGCAAACACGGAAGTATAAATTGTTTGGAGACTTATTGGCGTTGAATTTAAATTGACATAAATTGAAATCGTCTAAATATAAGCTCCTGCGCAATAGCACTGCAGCGACCCTTTTGTGTATAGTCTTTGGCGCGACCTCAGGAATTTTTGGGACCCTCTGTCGAGACGTTTATTTTCTCTATTTGTGGACTCATCTCTTGAATAATTAGGTGTGTTTTGAATGATGGAAAGGTTAGTTTCAGGTAAGAATGAAACAATATTCGGATTACTATAGTACTGAGCATGACCTCTTTGCTGGTTATTCACTTCATGAGCTCACGTACTCCCCTCCTGTAATTATTTTTTTTTCTCTTTAAGTTTTTCGGGACGAGCGATTTTCCTTTCTCTTTTTCCACCGTCACTACTCCTCGTGATCCGAACCACCGGATTCCTCTTACCTCTGCTCCACGTTAATAAGGAATAAAGTGCGAAGTTTGTACCTAAACCTTTATCCCAAAGGTCAAGTCACGTTTCTTGATTCGTAACCTTCTCGATGAGATAATTGCGAGGATAAAGGAGGGATATGATGACATGGCGATGCCCTATCTTACATTATAACATTCGCTGACACTTTTGTCTCCACTCTTAAATGTCAGTCTCACACAGCTCACCTGGAGTTTTAGCTTTTTATTATGTTTATGGTTTTATTTTCTTCTCCTGCGAAGAATGAACTTCATCCCATTCTGCTCAATTAAACTTCATGCGGAGGTCTTGGATCGCAATCGTAACATTAAAAAAAAATCCCGCTTCTCACAGGTCTTTTTTTATTAGTTTCAACAAATTCAGTTGGTGTGTTGCCTGAGGTGAACGTATCATTTACGTCACTCAACACGAGCTTTTCCCTAGAAATCATTAAAGCAAAGTGAAAATCCGGAAAATAAGCGAGAAAGTTGAAATATTTTGTGAGAGGAAAATATTAACACTTCAGAAGTGTACCGCAGAATTAAAAATTTCCACAGCCTTAGGTAAGCATGTGAAGTTGTGAATGATGAAAACATAAAGACGAAAGAAACTGGAATTCATTCCTTGAGGTTTATCGTTCAAATACGTGTCTTGATCCTCACTGGAAATGTTGAGATGGAGATGTGAATTCATCGTGATTTTAAAAATGCTGTTGCGATATAGCGATGATGATTTACCCCACAAAATGGACGATATGGGAGATATCACTTGAAAAAATTGGAAGATTTAAGTAGAAATGACAGCTTTTCTCCTTATTTTTAGGAATTTAATTTTCGCTTAACCGCAGAGATACTATATGTTATTTTTGCTTCCACCAATGAAAAAAAAATTCCCAAAGGATTTTATCACTACCGTTGGTAGCATTTTTGATTTATATCAATTTTTTTCAAAACATAATCGGATTGAATAAAGGAAAAGCTATGTGGGAGAAAATTCTTCGAAACTAATGCGTTTTAATAGACGCGTTTAATGAAGCCATTTAAACTCAACTTAAACATAGATATGCGAGTTAATACCTAGGGTTGGCTTATTGTAGAATTTCATGTGAAATAAAGTAATTCTAATATAATCTACTCTAAATTTTAACGATAACCTAAATGACTATTTCCAGTTGAATGAAGGTTTTCAATAGAAAATGATTTTTATCAAGAGAATGTTTCTCAGATTTTATTCAATTCCGTTTTATTTGCATTAAGAGGGCGTGCAAACTTGCTCCACTATCACTGACGTGATGGAAATACGATGTCGAAGTAACGAAATCGTTCAATGCTCATTCGAAGAATATTTTAATAATTTAAATGAGTTCAATTTCATTTTATTTCATTCCTGTCAGATGAAATTACATTTAATCAATTCTCTTCCGCTTATAATAAATTATATTGTTACTAGATTAACGGATAGTCAAATTGATTATTCCACATTTTTTTGCTCCACAAATTATGCTCATAAACTTGTGGTTCAATATCATTAGAGAAGCAGAATGTGTTTACAGTTTACAATACAATTCATAGATAAATACATAATATTATCCGGTCGGTAATTAGCACTGCATATTGTAATAGATATATCATTATATTTCCACCATAATATGTATTTTCATCAAAGTTATCCTGCAGCATATAGTATATTCTTCTTAATCTCATGCCATATTCCTCGTCCAGTCTAATAACTCCTTATATAAATATATATATGTCCCTCAATCTTTTCTTTCCAAATTTCATGATCCTAACTAATCAATTTATTTTCAAAGTATGCTTATCTATCTAAATCATATTGTCATTACGGTGCACACAAATGCATTTGCTGCTATATTTTTGTCTCAATTCCACTCTTATCTCTATTTATATGAATTTTATTTACTCCTCCGTCTAATGTAAAAATCTGTTAGCAAATATGAAAAAGTGGGGTCTCTAGAATATAAATCCTTTCAAATACCATCGCGGTTAACCAGTTGTATCATCAAGCCATAAAAATCCATCTTGGTCCCAAGCTATAATTTAATGGAATACGATGAATAAAACCGCATTAAATTTTATAACTGGATCAATCAGGGTATCACTAGTAAATGGATAGCGGGGAGATGAGTCGATAGTTCTCAATTTTAATCAAGAACTTTTTGTTGATGCTTTAAAATGATGGTTGTAACGATTGAAACGTGTGTAATAAGTACTTGTGACGGTATTATCACGATTTTCGACTGAAGTAATTTGGAGTAATGACTAAGACATGGCTTTTTTTATAAAAAATTATTTTAAGTTTTATGTACAAAATGCGAAATTTCAATGTTTCTGTCATCCATCTTATTATCTTATTCAAATATAACGTAAGAGTGGTTTTCATAATCTAATCGCTGTCTGTGTATTGGTTAACAACTTTTGTACTCAATGTGTAAACTTGGGAGTTGATTTTGGTAGTTGAAGTGGTTTTTATTATTTTATAAGAATATTTTTATGTTGGCATAATTTAATTGATAGTAACATGGGGGGTTGCGTAAACTTGTTTAATTACATTTATTTGCTCATTGGATCAGCCGTGCATTTCAAATCTTACAACAGTCGGGTAAGACGTTACCACAATGGGAAAATGAAATACTATATATCAAGGAACTAGGAAAAAAGCTACTCTTGATCAGCACGAAGATATTGTCTATTCTACAAAATTTTAAACAGAATATATAGCCGAAGAAGTAATTTATCTTCATTTTTTTTAAATAAATTTCTCCATAATCTAGAAATCTAGCTGATCAGAAGTAACTCCTAACTCTTGTCTGGGAGATGAAATAGGCAACAAAGCTATGTTGATATGTCCACATCCTCTATAGAAAAATTCAAGACTTTGCAATTTACAGTTAATAAAATACCATTTGCTTAAAATATAAACTTGCAAAAGCCAATTGATAATTTATGTAACTTAATATGAAACAATACGTTGGTTAGTTTTCAAAATGAAACAATTTTCAGATCTTAAAACAACGATTATCGAAAACTGCCACTAATTCTTGTCACGGAGATAGTTTGCTACTTGGTCCTAAAGTTTTATCTATAAATGTTTGAGTTAATTTTTGAGTGTTTTACACCCAATTTATATTCATTTTTTGATTTTAATGAAATTGGTCTATTGCACATCGATTTTTTTCACATCCGATTAATATGAGCAAATATTTATCACCTACTTAATAATAGCAGTAGAAAGAGATTTGGTTGGCATTAAAATTAAATATTGCGATTATCATGTAGTAATATTGGTATGGAGCGTTCGTTTCTCATTATCCATGTTGGTTTGCTTCTTTATTTTTGAAAACATTATTCATAATTTGAAATGCTATTTCCAAAAGTTAACTTGAGGGAATTATGAATTAAATCAAGAGTCACCGTCGGTAGGAATTAGCATTGCTGGGCACAATTTACCATAGATATGTTAATCAATGACGGTTTTCCAATCCGAGTAACATTGGTCAATATCTCTCTAATATAAAAGAATAATAACTAAGGTTCATGTTAATGATGAAAAATTGTAAATGCCAAGTTACTGCATATTTGATTCCCTGACATTTCCAAGGAACCTTTACGATAAGTAGAAATTCCACCAAATGGAAGCACATAAATTAATCCAAAAGGATTTTCAAGTCCAATGATTTATAACTGACCATAAGTTACGATTTGAAAAAATAACGCTGACGTTAAATACAGTGTCAAATGACTGAATAAAGTAGTAATGTGAAACATGTGCAGACAAAATCGGAATATATACGATGATTTTATTGATCCCATTTTCCAACTTTAGGGGATATTTTTTTAAAAGGTAACATTACCTTCAGCCTCTGCAAATTATTATCTATCATAAATTAGTTTCTCAATACTTTTGAAAAAATTAACATTTCCGCGCACAAGCAACCTCTTTGGAGAGTGAAAATATATTGGACAAAATACATCACTACTGATAAGTCTGCAAATGCATCCTGATCTCTCTGGATATCCTCATCAAGGATCTGGAAGCTATTAGAGGCATATTTGCACATTTTTTATCTGTCACAGCTGAATATGTAGGGCAAATAATTTGAAAAAGGTTTCAAAAACAGTGTGAAACATCTCCTAACTACTACAAGGCTTTCTTACCATACTTGGGAGTGACTACGAGTTACAGCGATGATATTATGAGTCAATTTTTGGTCATTGTCAAATATTCTTTAACAGATTGGCTCCACGGTTCTGGCCTTAGTAGTGCGAGCGTATTTTGCCCCAAATATCCTATATTAACTTAATGAGGTTGATCATGAAATGCTACGAAGTAAAACCAAATTAATTCTTGATTCTCAATTTTTGTACGCTTTCTTTATGGTTGGACATTTAGTCCATTAATTTCCATGTGTGAAACTGTTCCAGACTATCGCAATCTTTACAGTTATGAAAGTAATCTTGCTCAACAAAATTGAATGTTTTTCTACGATCCTACTGCTATTAAATGTAACTTTCTAAAATAAAAAAAGGACACTTTATACTCCATGGAATACAGACTAACATTAACTTTTTGAAATAAAGAAGGAAGGTAGAAGCTTTGTGTTCAGCTCATGATTAATCATTAAGACTACTTTCTCGTCTCGTGCCAAGGTATGGTTTAATTTAAACCGAAGGAATGCTCAATTAATCTTTCGGCCTTCCAACTGCTACTCTTGTCACAACACATTTCATTAAGTCCGCCAGAGTTAGGTTACAAACATTGTCTCACACTGTGGATTCAGAGAAAAACATACCAATAATCCATTTCCTGGTCGAAATAAACATTCAAAATTCGTTGAAATTTGTACTCTCCTAGCATTTCTTCTCGACGGTAAAACAACTCTATACTTATTGCTTTCAATGCAGTTGATATATGTGAGAAATATTGTAGACCTTAGTCATAAAAGAATAACTAGGAGATATTAAGAGAGAGTGTGGGTTTGCAAAAATGGTCTGTTTTTGGACGCAAGGCAAATATTCAGTACAATGTATCAAAACATTTTATTTTGAGCTAAACGAAATATTAATTTTAACACCATTTGCTATTTAATGAGTTGTTTGATAAAAAGTGGCAACCTAATGAAAATATGTTTCACTTGGAGTCGTAAGATAATAGCTTTGAGACAAAGAAAATGTTTCATATTTTTAAAAAAATAAATGGAAGCATGGATGCCCTATTTTTATTCCGGTTTCTGATTAGGTTGATAGTGGATGAAGTTGTGCATGTAATCAAGATCAAGGTAAAGTTGATGGTTTCCGGCGATGATTTTTGAGGCGATAGAATTTGCTGAACATTTTGTATGAATAAGTTACACTTTGTTATTCCACAATGAAATTATATAGCTTACGACCATGACTTCAACGATTAACGGACCTGATGATGACATTAATCGTCCGAACCATGATCGTACTAAATGAGGGTACTAAATTTCATTGTGAAATAACAAATTGTACCTTATTATACCAAAAAGACCAAGATGACAAGAATGAATTATTGAATATTTAGTATTATTTAATGTACTAGAACCTTAAGTGCCAAGTTATCCTAGTCAGAAATTATTCTTGTTTCATAGCTTGCAAAATTTGATGACTGAAATATTATATCGTCTTGCTTCAATGACCATGTGTCTGAACTGAACAAAACTGTGCTACATTTCAAAGTTTTGACTAGCTTTTTCCTGAAATTTTTATTAAACGTCTCTCTAAACCTTTCTCTTCTCTTTGTTAAATTTTTCTTTGCCTTATTAATTTTTTATTTTAGGCCAAGACTATCTTGATCACCTTGGTCCTAAACACTGACGAAATAGGTTACATGCTCAAATTTTTTTCTTGCTATTTTGACATTTATTTTAGCAACCCTCTTTCTGAAAAACTCTCAAACTTTGGTGCTTACATTAATTTGCAACCCGCATCTGTTTCATTAATTACTTTTACGCTCACCACTGACTTAACCCTTTGGTTGATGGCAAACTAATGCTTAATCATCCACAAATAGAATTGATTTTTTTAATTTCCCACCAACTTTTCTTCCCATCTCCAGTTCTCCCACAGTAGTTTTGCCATTTCGCCTACATTTAAATATAGAAGCGTACGATTTGGAACGGTAATGTAATTCAGTAAATTAATTCAGAAAATCAATAAAATAAATAAATAAAAGGCAATAAATTAAGAAATAAAAATTTAGAATTGTATTTTAGAATGTTGAAATACATAATAAATTCCAGTCACACTCAAAACCAGATATCTTAAATAGAGATCAAATTAATTTATTTCTGTATTTGTAGAAATATTTGGATTTTTTTATGGCCTCGATGTTGAGGAATCCCAATGAATACTTATCTCGTATCCCTTATTTCTTGTGCATTTTCAAAAAAGCTATTACCTTTAATGAAACAAAAAATCTCCTGCACTTCATGAAAATTCACAATTTAAATTTTTATATTAATATTTAAATAATATGTTTGATTTTTCGCCAAAAACTAACATTTCTTTGATTAAATCTTATTTTTATCGGTTTTATTACGTGATTTACCGCTAGTATTTCATAAGGAATGTCACACAGTCAAATATCATAATTCATCATATGTTTGCCTGAGATAATATCAGGCTTTCAGTCATCTTGCACCTTTATTCAAGTGCGGTTCTGCAATTAGCCAGCGAATTTATTCAAACATTCTGAATCCAATAAAAATCTCATTGGTTTCAAGTTTTTCCCTTGCAATGGCAATTCCTGCGCAAAATAATTTTACAGACTAGAGAGGGCCGCCTTAATACGAGCTCCTATTTTGATTTTTCATTTCGAGGAAACTGCATGCCTAGAAAGCCTCGGAAATGCAAATGAAAGAAACAAATTTCTTGCATTTAATTAGTAACGGATGTTTACAAAATTCATTAGAAACCGGATTCTGGTCTTAGGCTTCTTTTCTTTGAATTAAAAAAATACCCACGGCCTCGTGACGAGAGAATGCAATTCAGGAAAGAATACGGAGCGGCGACGCTAGTGGAAAATTATGGAAAGCCGCTTAAACAACGTGGTGGAGGATCCCTTCCCGTGAATTTATATCAGCACCTCTGGAAGCAGAGAATAAATAACGCCTTTCATCGCATTTCTCTTGTGGGAAGAACAGTGGATCGGAAAAAAAGTACTAATAATTAAATAAGGAGCGTTGTTATGATAAAAAAATAGGTCCTTTTGTGATTAGGCCGCACATAAAATCGTTTTGAAACAGAAATAAATTTCATCGTGGGAGGAATAACGAAAATGTATACTTCTCCTTGCTGTTTATGCTTGCTTGAAGAGGTATCTGTTTAATTTCTTAAGTCGCACAAAGAAAAGTATTGTTTTTCCACCAATGTGACACAAACGCAAATATTATCATTCATCGTCAGCATAAAGTACATGGTGTGATGATAAAAGGGAATTTAGGGCCATAAAGAGGTTGAGAAAGAATTAAGTGTTCTTATATCTTCCAAAATCCTGATTTTTTATGTGTAAAGGACACTTTGAAAGTCGTTAATGTATTAAGAAAAGAGGAAGATTGTTCCAATTTTATTCGTATTCGTAAAGCATCAAGTATATATACCGAATGTAAGTGGAAGCCGACTTTAATCAAATCAACCATATAACCTCACTCGTAGTATATTCTGAATATAACTAATAATTTTCGTGGGGACAGCAGACGATCTTTATTAATTGCTCAAAAAATCAAACAAATGATACTCCTAAAAGCGTAATTCTTCTTGGCGTTTCCGGGCCGTAATTCAATTTATGTATTTATATCGTATAACTACTCAATATTTACGTACAAAAATGGTTCAATTTTTATCTTGAAATGGTAAAATGATTCTCAAATTAAATAGAGACATGAATGAACATTAACCAATAATTATTTTGACGTTCCCTTATTATTGAAAAGCTGAATAAAAAAATACAAAAATGTTGGGATAAGATCACCTTTGGAAATTATACGCTTACTACCAAATTAAGATTGCTTTGTAGGTGTGAGAAAATCCATTTTTTAGTTTCCGTATTGCATTAAATTTATTGTGTTTCTCTCAAACCTGGCCGAATAGCTTAAAATATTGACAAAATACGGCAGTTTTTTCACTTAATTCTCTTATTTTTAATAATATTTTTGATTTATCTGATATAAATACTTCAAAATTAAGATTTGTGCATTGGTCTGTGATGTCAGTTGTGGATAAATCAACGAGAAATCATGCGTATATATAATGCGTTTTGATTCTAACGTCATTTTTTAGTATTGCTCAATTTTCTTCTTTTATTATATATGTGCTATTATAATGCCATCTAAGAGAATGGAACCTTACGTAAACGGAAAACTCGAAAAGACTTTTTATTACCTCGCGCGAATGTTTATTTTTATCATTTTAAACGATAAATAACTTAGAAATAGAATAAATATACCTGTACTAGCTGAAAATAATTATGCATCAAAGATCGCGAAAATCTGTCGAGCCAATTACAATTGACCATCTATCTGAGAAATGAATATTTTCAATTTCCGCTGCTTTATTTATTCATCCAATCTCATTATTGACTATGACCTATCCTAAGAAATTGCGGCATCTTCCGCAGTTTCTTAGGATAGGTCATAGTACTTAGTTAAAGGACAGTAACTTAGTTAAAGTTCCGGTCCCGGTCAAGTAATTTTTCAACATCAAATTGTTGCATTCTAACTATGATTTGTTTCTATTACTCAATGGTCTAAGTTAATGTAGCGGAAAGCCAATTCACAACTTAAACGGAAAGACGCCGATGCACACAATTTGTGAATCGTATCCTGTGAATTGCATGAAAGAGTTGTTTTGCAGTTTTCTACCATGCAGTTCTCTGCATATTGAGAATACAATTTTAAATTTGCCTGTAGCTTTTAAAAGAGCCCCAGTAATGGTCCGTATAAACTAATCTGACCGAACACCTCACTCCCTAGAGGAAATTAGTGCAGGAAAGATATTAAGTGCTGAGGGGTGCGTATACATTACACGTCATGCTCTGTGCTGACTTTGGTCTGGGCGAACGCAAGGCTATAATGATACCCACCAAGATAATACACTTTGCGGTTACACAGTCTAACGAAAGGACTAACCTGCTCGTGTGAAAGGGAAGAAAACAGGCTTGCCCTAACGTACATTACACTACGTATACTCTTTCTCCTTCGAATCGCCGTTCCCATTCAACTCTCCTACTAAGAATAACCTCCTTGAATATCCAAAATTGACCCACCTACACAGTTGGATACCGTTTATCAGCGAAGTTGACCTGAACCAAGAACTAGAGTCTTGCATATTTGATTTTTTTTTATTTTGGGTAAACTAAAGCGCTTTGTAATTATTTTAGATTAGATTAAAATGGTCTACGTTAAGTTTTTGAGTGAGAAATTGTGTCCGGCGTGACAAGGTGAAATTCTATAATCCTGAAAGGGTAGGATCTCATTTCATGTAGACCGCAACGTTATTCTTCTCTCTATTTGCACTTATTATGAGGTTTCAAAATATAAGATCAAAATTTATCAAAACACTGTAAAGATCTTAAATGGACGCTGCAGACTTTTTAACAATTTTCTATAAAAACGTCTACAGACGTGAATCTCCGACAAAAAATAGTTAAATCATCATTGACGCGTGACGGTCTCGTTAATTATTTCGGAATGGATGGTTATCATTTCTATAAACCTACAAAACCTCCTGAAATGCCTACTTTTTCCGCATTTCGGTGAACCAATTGAGATTCCTTAAGATTGCTCAATATTTATAGAGATCGTAACGTAATTATCATCAGATTTCACGTTTGCGTTACTCCGGATTGACCCTCGACAGATTGGTGAATATCTTAGATTTGGCGACCGTAGGTGCTACTCCGTTCGGGATCAAAGCGGCATTTTCTCTTGCACAACGGCTTGTCCTGCGGAGAAAGCAGGAGGATAGATAGGGGACACTCGGAGGGAAAGACGGTTAGACAAGCCGGACGCTGGCGTGAAGGGAGAATGCATGGGGAGGAGTTAGTTTCTCTCTTTCAGTGCGTGACAGAGGCAAGCGAGAGGGAGGGAGAGGAGGAGTTAGGGTAGATTGTTTTCCGGACTGGGGGGAGGGAGAGAAGGTTGGAGAAGGAGAGGCGCCTAAGAGAGACGGAGAATTCTGTGGCTGATGGGATTTCGAGGATGAGGCCCAGCGCCTTCCTCATTCCCTCCTCCACTACCAGGTAATCGCCTTCCCCAGGACAAACTTTCTAGCCCTCTTTCACTCTTTCCCCTCTTCTTTTCCCAGCCACTCCATCCAGTTCTCCTCCCAACTTCCATATCCTCCTCAATCCTTTCACTTTCCACGCTTACGTTTCACCGCAAGAGAGTGTGCGGCCTTATCTCGCCCCGCTCCTCGTGATTTTCTCTCCGGCCTCTCCCACCATTTTTAATGGTCGTTTCGCGTAAGCTAAATAGTTTAAGGGCCTATCTGGTTTCCCGTATGGTGTCTCCATTTTGTGCTCACTTTTCAACACATCCACAGTTTGTCACTCGTGACGCCGACAATTTTAGAACTTTTTAATTGCCTCATTAATTTTTGTGTTGAAGGTTTCATGTAATGAGGTTTTGATGATATATCAACTACGGTGGAGTGATAGATAGCAATACGCACAAGGATCAACATTTTGTACTTATCACAACCAACTAAGAATGTAATTCCTTCTCTTTTTACTTCGAAAACATTTCATTATTCAGCATTTGTTGTTAATGTTTGTATTCGTCCATTTTAAGTAGGTTATAGATGGATAGAGTTAGAAAAACAATGCGATACATTAACTACCTCTATCGACAAAATACCTAACATAATTCGACACTAAAATCAACCCTTATTCAATTCTATGTACTTCCTTCCTCCCTTTAAACCATTCAAAATACATATTCTATACATACCCCTTCCTTGCTTGGATAACGTTCTCCCCTCTATCACAATTTTCAACAACCCATCGCCAATTAAAACGCTCTCTATTCATCATTTAAGTCTCCATTGGATTTATTCCAGATATTTTTTCTCCTCCCCCAATATGCCTTACACTTCCTCACTTGTTTTTATTTCCGTCAATTTTACCTTTTTCCTTTAAAAAAAACCAATTTTACCTAAATCTTTTCTGAAAGTCCTTACTCAACGTCCGTATCATCAAATTCTTCCTACTTGTGAAAGAATATTTGCAAAACGCAATTCTTCTTCTTATGTCCGTAATAATTTGACCATTTTGGCCCAAAACTCTTCCGACATTGGCATAATGTTCCATTTACTCTAGTTTATGATACCCTATGTTATTTTAGCTTTTCTTTTCCAGAAACCATGTTGTTTACATTAAATTTTATCACGTACCGATTCAACTGAATTTTTAATTCACCCTGCAATGCTTGAATAACTTGGCTGAGTGGCTAACTATAGCTTAATCATCTGTAAACCTAATTTTTTTTAATTCCCCACCTACTCTTACTCCTCTCTCCAGTTCTTCCCATGGCTCTTTCACGTTGTGCTCCTCATATAAGAGTACGATGAAGGAGCAAAACCACGGGTGATAATGGACTCTTTCGAACTTTTGGATCTGACTTATCTCTGTCAATCCTAACTGCCCATACGCCACTCACACCTGAACGTTATGAGCCATATAAAGCGAAAAAGTGGCCCATTCCTCTAATTTACTTCTATTTTCTACAGTAATTTCATTAATTATACCCAATTTATTCCATTTTCGCCATTCACTGCTGGTACTCGCGACCCGGCGAGTGATTCTAAATTTCAATCCCTCCACTGTCTAATCAGTTTTAGCTGCTTGAAGTTGACGTTACCCATTATTAGAACTAAATCACTATTGAAATCTCCATCTGTTCCTGGGAAACTGAGCAAATTAATCATAATATTCTTAATTCCATGCATAACCATTATATTGTCTCTATGATATCTCTTTGAATCTTCAAGCATTTTTTAAGTACTCTTACGCTTATTGTAGTGTTAAAAACGACTGTTAGTTATAATGAATCCTAACCCTTTCTCCTGAAATCTGCCTATATTTCTTTCATTCTGCCTATGTTCCTTATTTATAAAATATTGTTCCCTACCACAGATCTACAAGATTTGTATAAAAAGTATTGGGAACAATTTTTCCCTGACGTGTGCGTGAAGTACTAAATTCAGAGCGTCGGTTAGCCCAATAAAGGTATCGCTGTTTTTTTTACCTATTCGGGGATCGCGGTGTGGAAAAACACCCCCAATTTTCAAGGTCCCGTACCTCGGACTCAGTATGACTTTGAGGGTTCCATGGGGGCTCTATTTTTTTCGTATTTTGATCAAAAATCAAGGGAGCTAAATATTTTTGGCTAAAATTTTGAAGGGTCCGGGAAAATCGGCCAAGAAGGGGTCGTAAACGGAAGCCGTTTATTTTTTCCGCGAGATTTAAACCGGTCTGGGGTGTTTTTTCACCTAGCATTCCCGGTTTATGATTAAAAGTGTGCATGACTGCAGATCGTGTTGATGAGATGACAATGATCACCATTATCACTGAAAATTTGACGATGAGAAAGATCAGCGATTAACTCACCCCGAAGGTCTTGATGGATGACCAAGAGCAGAGTCGAGTGTCTGTTTGCCAAGAAAGACCCGCAGCAACGGCATCGCCACAATTCCCCAACACCTTACATTGCCGACTTGGCAGCAGTAGACGATTTCCTATTCATAAAAGTGAAATCCTTCCTCAAAGGACACCACCATGGGACCCTAAGTGCCGCCAAAGAAGTTTGTACGCGTACATTTAAGGATCTTTTGAAATCTGCCTGCCAGGGAGTCTTCAAATCGCAAAAAAGCTGTCGACGCTCAAAGGATGTATTTTGAAGAATTTTGAGGAATTGCAGCAACATCTGAAATAAATCTATTTTTCCGAAACCTTTCCCGATACTTTTTATGCAAGCCATGCATGTATTAGCGTCACGTTCCTATTCCCCATCACTGCCAGGTGGTTCCTTCAATCAACAATCGTAAGTACGTATGTCCTATAGTATAACTATTCGTATATCTTCTCGACTTATTTTGCCACTACGACTACTTAGTGGCTTGTAGACCTGAACAACGACCAAGTTCGTTAGTTTTGCTTTTACTTCAACAATTAATATTATATCAGACACTTGCTCTATGTTTACTACACTTCTTTATTCTTCTTTGTCCAGTATATTATTGGCACCTCTTGCTGCCTATCGTTCTCTCCCCCGTCATTTCTTTTTGGCTATCGTTCCGGTGATCCTCACTGTCTTTCTATCACACCTGGCAGAGACCTATAATTTTTTTAATTTCCTTTCTTTACCTCCCAATTTCCCTTTTATATTGTTCCTGTTCTCATCATCATCGTAAAATTCGAAGTGTTCATTTTAACTGGTTCGGTCCTCTCCTGTGCTACTTTTGTCGAAGGATTTTGTGAAATGAGGACCGTTGAAGCCTTACCACTCCCAATACCGAGTCCATCACATTGGTCCGAGTTTCTTCGTTCAGAGCACTCATTGTAATTCTATCATCGGTTCATGGGATAATATTTTAGATGGTTTCCTGTTTTCTTTCTCAATAGTGTTTTTATCGTGATACGATCACTTAAATGGCCGCC
Source organism: Hetaerina titia (assembly GCA_037158775.1). Classification (NCBI taxonomy): domain Eukaryota; kingdom Metazoa; phylum Arthropoda; class Insecta; order Odonata; family Calopterygidae; genus Hetaerina; species Hetaerina titia. The sequence goes on along the minus strand of CM073772.1, from coordinate 71,856,812 downwards.
CCACTACGGTTCTTTCACCTTTGTAGCCGCGTGATTGAGGGACAGACGCTGCAGCTGCTGCCTCTGGTCTGGTTACTGCATTTTAATCTACCTGACACGAGTGATCCTACTAGCCGCAACTATCATTGCTCCGCCAGCACAAATTTAGGATTGATCAGAACGCACATGTCCTACTACGTCAAGGTTGGAGTCCATGGGGAGATATCCAGTTTGCATGTGGATGACAAATAAAAAATTATCTCAAAGATGTCAACGAAAATAACATTTGTTGAAACTTCACTTGAGTCAGTGAAACTATTTAAAAAACTGTATTAAAAAAGACTGAGATGAAATCCTCATTGAATCACGTTTTTAGGCAGCTTTACTGTATTTCCCCATTTTGAATATTAAGATCTTAATATGCTTGACCGCGAGCGTGTTAATTCGCGATTCCATTCTCAAGCGACTTTTAAAAATGCCAAATAATTACTCTCCACCTAAGCTCTAAGAGCCGGACTTCTGTATTTATCATCATTCTTACTAATAGAATCCATACACATGGGCCAGTGGTCACTAAGTCCATTAAAAGGAATGGCCCGTCCAAAAGGTCCGCATTTATGCGTTGTTAGGTGAGCATGGTGATATCCTCTGTGTATCACCACGGAGATGGATGCATATATGACCTCATAAATCTGTTTCCAAGTTTTTATTTCATGCCTTGCCTTACTATTTTGTTGTTAAAGGGTGCCTCTACTTTGCGAACTAGATTCCATAAATATTATTACACCCACTCAATAGTTTCACAGCGCCACACTCTAGCATATAAAGAGCATTTACTCATGTACTCTACGTGGACGTTCCGGGGATATCAGGGTAAGGAAGTTATACTTTTTTTCGGTAAAGCGCTGACTTTTTTCACTTCCATCCAAAGAGAATTACTTGGATTGGACTATTTAACAGCAAATCCTCTATCACATTTACCCCCCAAATGAGGGTTTTAAAACAACGCTAAAGACTTTATTTTTTGGATCATTGCCAGCTGCTTTAAATTGACTGGAACAGAGACTAACTACTTTTTAATTCTTTGCTATTTCCTTTCGGTTTCTCGGGAGCGAGAAATTCACTTTAAAACTTTTTACGAAAGCTTTTTAAAAGGTTTCTAGGGATTTAATTTATAATTCTTAGCACAGCAAATGATAATGCTCACCACCACAAAGCATAAGTACCTTAATGAATAGGAAGAAAAGGAGATTTTGCGTTAAGAGAAGAGACACCTATCGTAAATGTTTCGCAGATATATTAAATGCAATGTTCTACATTTTTTTCTGAATAAAAACCTCAAATTCTCTTTCTTAATTTGAAAAGGCTGGCAAGTATTTCATCCTTTGAGTATGAACGGTGCCTGATTAAATGATGACGGTAGTGGTATGCTTAACAATTTTCATTATTCATAGCATTAAATGTTTTTGTAAAGAGTTCGTATACGTCAAAACTTAACCCTTGAATGTTACGGCCGCCATAAAAATATAGATATTACACGAGAAAAGTGGCGTGCTTATTATTTTTTTTCAATGTTTTTGTTATGATTGTGAAACTTGGGAGGAGTAAATAAGTCCCTAAATAAATCGGCAAGGTAACAATTCTCCCTACTTTTGACATTGATTCCTGAATTTTCCGATAATGAGGCATGGATTATTTCATCTTTGGGAGAGTGCTTGCTTCTGCAACATTTTTAAATTTGAGTCTTCGGGACTCCAGCGCATTCCACACCGGGTCATATATTAATTGCTTGAGGTTTTTTATTTTCTCATGCCATATGTAATGAGAATTCTATAACCTATATTAATCACTAAATTATTTGTAGGAAAAAATGGTCAAAGCATAACGCTGATACATTATTACCTGTCAATTGCTAACTTGAAATTGACATTTTTTTAATATCTGTATCGAAGCTATTGGTTTTACAGTGAAAATTAAAGGAAATCTCATCCGATATGGTTTTTAACGAATCACCCTATAATCATTATTTCAGGCTCCAGATTTCAAATTCAGGTTTAATGTAAACTGTGTTGAATTTGTGGGAAAAGATAATTATCAGAATTCTTCGCGTTGTCAAAGTTTGGGTTTAAATTGTATCGTTTAAACTCTTAAAGTATACTTACTCTTCATCACATTCCCACTGAAGATAGTTGTATATTGACCTCGGTAAAAGTATTAAAGTTATCCTTATAGCAACCTCATTAATTAAGGGTTTCCTTTAAAATGAATGCATATCAGCGTAGTGGCGTAGGATTTTGTAAATTACAAATTAAAATGAAACTCCTCGCGAACGTTCCGGTTTAAAAGATTTATTTGACTAGTAATCATTAATTTCCCTATTTTATTTAATTACAAGGACTATCTAAGTCACAGAGGGAATTTCTCTTTGAACGCTTTTCTCAATTTAGTTAATTAAATTAGAGATTAATTACACACCGAGATAAATTTAATCCCGAACGGTTGATGATACGTTCTCAATGCGGCCACGCTGATTAGAGTATCCCAATTGTCAATGAGTTCTTTCAATTATATAATAAATGGAAATGCATTAATTATCCATTAGTGTCTTTTATATGAGTATTAATGGTAAAAATGATTGATAAAAATGAAAATGTCAGAAAATATTCCATTTATTTCTGAATAAGTTTTCCAAGAAATGTATCTAAATGTAAAACTGAATTTTTCTTAATCTTGACTCTGAGGTAGTAGTATCTTGGAATTGTAATTGTGGTGGCAGGACTTCTTAACTTCTAATAAGTAAAATTGGAAATGAAATAAGGTATGGCAAGGTATTTTGAAAGAGTCAATAGGCGCTATCAAGTTCTGTTGGAAGAGAATGTAAAAATTTGTCACCACAAGAAGGAATGTCAATAACCGTCCTAAAATAGTAATAAAAGGGAAGAAAATGGTTTAGCATATTGGACCTAAAAAAATAGTTAATGTTCTACTACATTAACAAATAATTTTGACTTCTAATAAAAAGCGAGGTCTAAATATTTCTTAGATTTTCGTCGTGTTTGTGGTTTTAAAAAGACAACAGTGTCGTCAGTATGTCAGCTTGCTTATTCAGAACGAAGAAAGAACATCTCCTTCAAAATTTAGATTTACGATCTGACTGACATGACCTATTTAAAATTAAAACTCCTAAATTGGAGAGTAATGTATTCCTTTTTAGATCAAGTCCCGGCCAAGGTATACGATGTTTAACCTGAAAATTTTCTGTATTTCGGTGCACTTCAGTGGTTAAATCAGTTAAAGTAGCTTTCGTGGCATCCCCGCAATTCTTTAAATGGAGAGATAAGTAGAAAAACAAGGGATAATTTCAAAAAATGATTTTGCCTCTACAATTGTGAATGAATTGATTCGTAATTACAAGAGCAAACATTTTCACAACAATAAGCAATATCTACCGGCTTTGTGGTGCCCACTCCATAAATTAGTTTCAAAGTTATTTATTAGTTTCAAATATTCATCCTCATGCATCTTTCTGCTTGAACAAATTCATCTGTATGACATTAACTCTCTAAACACATTTCACAATTAATTTTTTTCACAATGAGGAAACGAGTGTATAGAATTATATTTAAGATAACAAAAAAATATAAACTATAACAGAGTAACCCCTAAATTAAGATAACAGAAACAACTTTTTATTCATTATAACATTAAGTTGCACCGTTGCAATAATTAATGTGCGATGTATTTATGGTATTAGCTCCATGGAATTGTGTTAATGATTTATTGGAAAAATATTAGGAGTTGTTTATTCAATTCGAGAATATGGAATGTATTCTTATCTTTAGCCCGAATCAGTTCGTCGCCAGAGAAAGTGAACCGAGATCATGCCTCTTGCATGTGGCGATGAATATTATCTACACATAATTCCTCCCAAAATAGACCTCGTCCTTGGTCATGAGATCTGGTACTGTGATCCACCAGGTAGCGCATGGACGTAGGTATCCGCTGTTTACCATAGGATCCCTTACACTTGCCTATATCCTGCCGAACGGCCACGCCTCCTCTTCCCTCAGCCCCGCTATCAATTTGCCACTTGACGCCGCTACACCCCGCAGGCAGTCCCGATCCTTGCTGCCTTAGTCCCCTTCGACCCGCCGGCCGTCAAACTACCGATCGCCGCCCTATCAGCCCCCGTCTCTCACCCACGTCTTCGAGGCATCGCCCTCCTTCATCCCCCACGAGGGATCCTTTTTGCCCACCTCCCAAGGGGAGCGGCAAAAACCAATCACCGCCAGTGAAGGGGCAGATCGGGGGGGGGGGGGGGGCGACTTCCTCCACCCCAACCTGCGTGCCCCACTCAACCTATTCCTTGCCCCATTCCTACAGGGCGGGCCCTTCCGCCGCAGTCACTATTCCTTGGGGATTATGGGGAACGAAGGGCCGTAAAGGGCTTATGGGTGATGGAACAAAAGGGATCGGCGGTTCACCTGAATCCCATATCTTCGGAGCAGCCCGGCGCCCGTTTCCACCGCGTATTGATGATCTTCCAACGCGCCCTGGTGGGGGGGGGGGCTGTTTATGGTTTAATCAATGCAATGTACAAACCTCGTCACGGCGCCTTGACAATTTATTGCATCCAGGGGCGGTGTTGATGGGGGTAGGGAGAAGGTGAGGTTTATCCTTCCCAAGTGATTTGCATATATTTGTGGTGGGTCGTGGGCGGTCGGTGAGGAGTTCGGTGGGGACGCCAGGGAAGGTTGACCTCGGGTTTCATGGAAAGCCTGATTCGTGCCGCAATTCGAGTTAAAGGGTGTGCGGGGAACTAACTTTGTGTGTCCCTGGATAAAGAATGAGGCACTCTTTGATCTCGTGCCTATGAGGATAATTTTTGGACGAAAACTCATCCACCCTCTGGCGTAAATGTTCCTCTAATTGATCCCGCTCTTACGATTTCATTTTTTGGTCAAATTGAAACTAATCCGGCAAATGTCGTTTGATTACGACTACTTGAAATATTTTTCGCCTCACCCTGTTTTCCGTGGCAAATATTTTCCACTCTGTTTCCAGTACTCCTTTGAACGTAAGGAACACTTTCGGAATATTAATTCCTTTATAACCATTAATGTTCGGCATTGTTTAAAAAAAATATATTATCTCTTCTCGTTGAGAAACTAAAATAAAAATTCACAACAGGTTCATGAAACGATGAGTATAAAACTTGAAAACGTAGAGGAAAAAGTCATTGTAAGACATTTAAAAAAGGGATTGATAAAATATTAACAATGATCATTTTTGAAAAAAAAAATTGAAATTCATAGTATTTAGATACGAAAACAATCTAAAATAATCTTTAAGTTTTACCCTTTAAAATATTCCAAGACGATTATATTTCCATTCAAAATTAAACATAAATTTGATTGAAATGCAGAATCCCTGGTACATATTTCATTTATCTTAGAACAACTTGTTTTCAAATCCATAAACACTACAAAAGTGAAAGTCTAGTTTTAGGTATGACTCTATTTCCAAGGTTTCAACGATCACAATGTATAGCTGCAAGCGCAGTAGGTTTAAAAATTACTTGATTTTTTAGCATGGGCAATATTATGAAATAAAGTGTCGGTAATGTACAGGCATGTGTAGAAGACTAGGGTCTTTTAATACTTTCCTATTTTACTCCTGAAGTTACATTTATATAAAATGAATTCTTCCTTTTGAGTTTATTTATTTCTTAGTTTGTGTACTAATATCTCTTAAGAGACTTATTCAAAGGCTTTTTGTATTGTAAAAAATACAGCATCCACTTGTGCATTCTCTTCCCTCGATTACAGGATATCATGAATAAAAAGACCCAATTTGAGTTTGACCCACATGGCCTGATTATTCATACTCTGTCGTCCTGGTTTTGGCAGACTATGTTCATATTGTCCACAAAGGTCACATTGCTAATAGTGACACATTTTCCTAAAATTTTACACGATATCGATGATAAACAAATAGGTCTGTAATTGCTTAGACACCACCTCTCTCCGCCTCTGTAGAGGGATAGTTATGTGAGTTAGCTTCGAGTGGCGAGCTAATGAACCTATTTCTTCCTTGGATGTCAATATGCTGCTCATGAGCTCATAAAGTGTGAGATGGGCTTTTTTTCTGGACTGGATTTAGCTGCAGACGTTCTGAAATTTTTTTTACAATATTAATCATGTTCATGCTGTCTTTAACATTTTAGCCATTTGTCCATTATTTCCTGCTATATGCGGTCTAACCATAGAAATGTAAGCATTTAAAAATACATTACTTTAAATAGGTTCATACGCTGGAAAAAACAATATTATTTTTCTAAATATCTTTATTGAAATTCATTCCATCTAAAATGTCATTTGCAAATTAAGTTCAAGTTCAACTTCATTAGGAAATTAAATGTCTTGAATAAACTGGATGGGATCTAAATCCCGCACTTTGTATTTACCAAATCTCAAAATGAAATTATGGTTCCGCCAATCTGAGTCGGAGTTTAGGACCGCGGATAATCCTTAGCCTTTTTGCGCCCAACATGGCAATGTGACAAAAACTCTGAAGGACAAATGCCACCGGATGACGCATTAGTTACCGTACTTCCACCCCCCGCACATGTATTTCCGACCATCTTTAACGCTGGTTTGCGCCACCACGGTCGCCCGGACTGAATTTCCAGTGGGTCGTTATGAAGAACTTGAATGACTGAAATGAGTAGCGACGGGGACTCCACCGTCACGTCTGGCCATGATCTCATCCCCGGTGGATCGAGTTGCAAACGGGGTCGGCCGTCGCAATAGAATCCCACGCACCTATGTGATCACGGTTCTATCTGGCTCACTACCGTGGACTTTCGAGAGACCCGGGGAGAGCGCTTGCAATGCGGGGTGTATTTGCAGAAAGGAGGAAAGTGAACGGCAAATAAGAGGAGTGGCCAGGGAAGGAGGGAGGAAGAGGATGGGAAAGGAGAAAGGGAGAAACGGGGTGAGACAGGTGGCGGCGAAGCATTCATTCCGTGTATGCACGAGGAGGAATAGAATTCGAGTGGCTTTCGGGGAATGGGAGGGGGATGAAAAGGGAGTATGTACTCCTTCGTTCTTGTTTGGCGAATGAATGAATGGGTCCAAAACGCGTGAGGCCAAAAAAGGGGAGGAGAGAGAGGAGCACCTATTCCCCCACCCCCACGGGGGTTGTATTCGGGCGCTGCTCCTCTGCAAAATATCCTGCTTTACGAATGAGAAAAGAAATTAGCCGGTGAGTTAGGACGGTGTCGACGAGTGGAGGGAGGAAATGCTAAATATAACGACTCTCGAGCGGGTGGGAAAATTAGATTGTATAAGCTAGACACGTCTTCATGGTGCCCTAGTTTACGGTGCCGATTTTTGCGCATGCCGTGTTGCGAGAGGACGTTTCCATGCAAGAATATAATTTGCAATAGGTTAGAGTTAAACTGCGGAAGATTTATATATACGCGTTGATTTTGACCTTATGCATAAAATGAAAGGAGCTAATTGATGGTCATTGATGGGAAACCTTTAAAGATAACAAGGGTCTAATAGTTCAAATATTCAAATTCATTCGCAATTTATCAATTTAATTGTTTTTATTTTCTGGTTCTTCTGGTTTTATTATCTATAACCATGATAAAATATAATTATATCAAGTACAAATCTTGCCAAATAAGAGCTGCTGTGAAAGTTATACATGTTACAAGTACGTGTATGTACTTGTCATTAAATTAAGTACACTCTTATACATGCAGACTTTCTATTAGGTATTGAAAAAACTAACAACCTTTCAAAAAAATACCCGCTCATTTCTTTTCTTGAAGAAAGCTGAGCTACTCACTTTATGCAGTAGACTAGCTACGATCAATATCGGCGAAGTCATTTTTCCAAATTTAACGTTATGGTATTCCAAAAGACCTGGGAAGCCCAATTCCGAGTACATTTTCAGCCTCTTCTTTGCCGTACACTCATTTTCGTTAAAGTGCTTTGCCACTATAAACTTTCATATTTTTTGCTGGATAATGCGCAGAGAAAAGTTTTTAGAGCCGCTCGTAACGGCTGAGGAGGAGGTAAGTCTTTCGGTTCGAACGATCTGATACCTGTTCGAACGATCTGCATTAGCATGCAAATGGCTTTGATTGAAGCGGTTTCTCTATTTTTATCGCTGAAAGCGAGAGTTTCACTGCAGGAAAGTCATCTACTGTGTTCAGAATTTGAATTGCTGACAATGCGAATAAAGCATCATGATCTGTGTTTTCAGTACGATGGGTAGAGGAATATTTTTGTTAGCAGTTTGGTGGTGGGCAAGGAACGTGCTTAGAACTTCAGCAGGATTCGAATTTCACATTCCCTAAATGTGATAACAATAGCATATCTATCTTATTATTTCCATGAGAATAAAACTTATCCATTGATAAGAGGATGGACATGACTTTAGTTCATTTTTTGTGGAATGGAATAACAAGTTATTTGCTTACGCCAGAGGTCTCGTATTAAATGAAATCAATATTGTCTTTGATTTGTCAAACGCAAAATATTTATAGTGCTTAGTATATATAAAAGTTTTTAAGTGAAGTAAATGTTTTGCGAAGATTTTTCTCTGTTGAAAAAAAATACGCACTTTGCCTAACCCTTCGCTGTTCAGGAACTTAAAAAATGTCTGCAAGTTCATTACAGATATTTAAATTAAATATATCTGTACCAAACTAGCATGGGTTGCGATAGCCCTAGTCCTACCGACTGGAAGGCCCGGGTTCGATTCCCGGGCCCTCCGGTATTTATTTATTAAGCCTCTCTGGGTACCTGCGGCTCCACCCAAGCTATGTGATTTTCCGGGTAACGGATCCTCCTGGGAAACCATAACCGGGACAGGGAAAGGAACTGGCTCCCCTAACTTGATATGTGAATATTCACACGTCGTAGCGCTTAGTACTCGGTGAACTCTGCCATCACCTACTAAACCGACCTTCGGGTTGATTACTGTGTTTGCGGTTTTTTTTATCAAAATAAGGTACGCAGCACATGATTGCTTGTTGGTGGGTAGAAGAGTTCTGATAGAAGCTTTTCCATCGAACTCTGAATCGTATACGCAAGTGTCTCAAGGCATCGAATTCCATGGATGAACCAGGTGGAAGAAGTGGAATGGGAACCCTTGATGTAGGAATATATATATTGACTTGAAGGACAATTTGCTAAAGCCAGAACGTTTTCACTGAACCAGAATCGTTTCCTATTTTTCTACGATAAGCTCAATAGTTTCGATTTGGATGAGTACTGGAACTGACCATATCCTTAAAAGGTTAACTGAGATGTAACGTTTTAGCATAAACTGACTGCGCTCATACGTGACTGGGGTGAATTAGCAATGTAACAGCACACTATCAATTGGGAAAGCTAACCACATACATATAGTTTTTACTACTTTTTGACACGTGGTAGCTAGTAACTGAAATTGGCATCAATTTCAAGGAAAGCCGGTTATTTTTGTTCAGGGAATGAAGTGAAGAATGAAAAAAATCCGATTCCGAAGATGAGGCGTGCTATAATTTTTGGATGAATTTTAATCCCAGCCACTGAAGAATGAACAGCATAAAATCATTGCCCTCTGTCGATCAAAAAGTTTTTGTCAGACTTTTTTTATTTGAACGCAATCGGCATAAAATTTTGATATATTTGGGAAAAGCCATCAACCCCCTCACCCAATCAGGTGCAGAAAAAAGTGCACATTTTTTTTGTCGCTGATTTCATATTTCAATCTTGACTGCCGCAATTTTGTATATCGCATATTCGGACGATGGAGTTAATTTGCCATTTGTTCCGCCAATAATGGAAATGCGTGGGACTCGAGATAGCTCTCAACCTAAATCATTTCGTAATGAATTCATGCTGGCGCAGGGATACAATTTTAACTGAGAGCCAATGTATGTGTGTGTGTGTATGTGTCTCCATGTGTGTAGGAAAGAGAGAAAAAGAGAGAGAGAAATAGAGAGAGCGAGAGAGAAATGGAGAGGTAGAAAGAAATAGAGAGAGAGAGAGAGAGTTGGTTTCAGAGTTAAAAAATAAATCCTTTTCAGCACCCGTGCGGCAAAATCCAATATGAAATGAAATACACAGGTGCGAGCCTCGAAATATACAGCCAATCTAGAATCGAGCCAATCACATGGCTAGAAAATTTGAGAAATCCAGTTCTCATCCTCGCTCCCAATCTCTTCCTTCTTTTCGTCCATCCGTCCCGACATTGCTCCTTCTGCGCCTCTCCACCCTTCTTCCACATCCTCTCTTTTGCCGTATTAATCCGGATTACGGTAAGAATCAAGGGTTGCGACAAATGTGGTGAGGGAGGGAATCCCGCACTAGGTAGGCCTCGAAGGCAACCGGCGGTTCGCATGAGACGGGTGGAAAGAGGAGGACGGCCTTTTCTCTAACTGCGCGGTTGGTTTTATGCATATATAATCTTCCTCACCGTAATAGTTTATCAAAATGGCCCGTGATACCTATACTATATGTAAAAGTTTTTTTTGCTCTCTGAAGCTGGTGCAAGAGTCAGATATGATGGGATAATTTTTGGCCATGAAAAGAACATGATAGTTTCCGGAAATATTCAGAGCACTACTATGATATATCTTTTACCCCTAGTTAATGGTAAAGACGCCACCCCATAGAGATTTAGTTCACCTGGATAAAATACTAGGTGGATTTGGCTCATAAAACTTAAAATTTGAAAACAATCTTTAGATTTGAAATCTACTCTATCTGTTGAACAACTTTCGAGCAAACCAAACCACCGTGCTCTAGAAAGCCACGAGTTTCGAGTTTTCATCCAGGTTATACCGTCTCCGGTGGATGTCACTATCGCGATCCAGGTTGAATGGTTTGATTGACGGCAATATGACATGGAGAGAAACTCGAAAATACCAGCAGCTATCTGAAACTCGGAGCACCAAGGAAAACTGGGAAGCAAACCGTTCTACTGTTTTGATCGAAAATTTAAAGGACGCTAAAATTTTTTTTATACGTAGCTATACATTGTGCTCTATGATTTTCTTTTACTAGAGATAAGAAAACGATTCATGTTTCCCTTTACTGACGTTTTTAGAGCGACATATTATAAAAACTATTCCCTAAGCCCTCTGTAAAACATTACCTTTTCGATTGAATTGACATATTACTCCAAGCGAGCGAAAAAAGTTTGTTAAAAATACCGAAGAAACAAAATAGTGCTTGGGCACGAAATCGCATTTTGAAATTTTGGGAGAATTGCCCCTAACAAGCAATACTGTAAACATAATTCTTGTCGTCACGTTGGTTGTTGTAATCATTACGCACCAGTTGTGTCTATATCTTAATAACTCAATGCACATTGGGTGGAATATGCGGTGGAAAATAAATACAATTCGAGGGCGCCATGGTTCCGCGGGTCTTTGGGTTTTACACTGATGGTCTCAATTGTTCCCGAATTAAAGTGGTGCGTACATATAAAGTCTACTGTTGGGGCGTCATCGGCATTTTCCAACCGTTGATGTCTTTATGCCGCAGTGAATTAAGCAAAATTATTAGGCTAAATGCTTAGAGTTGAAACTGATGTAATCCTGCATCATTCATTAAATTATATTAAGGTTAAAAAATATGCAAAATAGTGACCATATGTTTTGGTTATCAAATCATCAATTTCACCGTGATCCCGATTTTGGTGATTTCCACCGTGCCGCACTCGACAGATGATCTTTGTCGTTAATATCAAAATTTCCTGAGATATATTGAATCGATAAGATTTTGGGGGTCCAATCTCGCTTAATTCTGCGAGATAACCCAATAAAATCGCAAGTCAAAATATAGCAATCCCATTAGACTCGAAATCCATCGAGGCCACATTTTGACGACGTGCGATGCGTAACTTTGTAAACTGGGAATCTGTTTTCAATCTACAAAACGATGCAATGCGCAGCACATAGAGAAATATCCGCAAAACTTTTTCTCACTGGGTCTGGCTAGTGCTGCAATTTTTCGCAATTTCTAGCATTCAATGTTTATCATCCTATCAGTCCCACAACTTCGGAAAGAATTATATATTGATTGGAATAAAATCGGATCTTCATAAAATAAATTGAAAAATTTGTGCGTTCTTGGAATATCCATTTGGGTGATTACAAAAAAAAACGCCAAAAAATAGACGCGCAGCCTAAAAAACAGGGCTCTTTTTACCGAATGATTGTTTATTAAAAACATTCTTTTAAATATCGGCCTCCCCTAAGGCATGGCAACGACTGAAAAATATTTATAAGACAGGTGAAAACATTTTGTTGGCGTTTAACAAGTTGTCATTTAGGATACATCCTGCATATGTTATCGCGTCTCAGGCCAAATGCTTCCTCGTCTGAAGCGTGCATTCAGCATATTTGTTGACACCTAGACTGGTTGAATGTGACATGTTACCTCGTGATGCCTCTGAGGAATTCAGCCTCTAGGCGAGGTTATGCGAAAGGAGATATGCGTGAGCATATTATGCTCTGGTAAATCCAAGGTGTCTTGACGCGGGATATGATCAAACACAACCAGATACCTTGCTCCTCCAATAAGGCAGCTTAGTGGAAGGAATTCCGTAGTCACATTTGGATTTGAAACAGAGAAATTCCAAAGTTGATGTCATGTGATCTCATCATACCAACATCCGCGAAATCATACGTCTAAAAATAGAATATGATTATCACATATTTTTTTTAATTTCACGTGGCAAAGTTATTGCTGCATCTCTCCAGTTGTATTGACGTCTTAGTTTGAGAATGGACCTAAATTAATTAAAGATCCAAAGAATCTGACAACACACAGATGGAGTACAATCGTTCAGAAACTTTTTGAGATGGAGTATTCCTAAAAATAATTAATTATTTTCATATTTATAATGATATATAATTATCTTTACAATGATATAAGCCGACTGCTGAAGTCAGGGCAACTCTGTGAAGAAATGACATCTACGCAAAATATGAAAGCTACAATTTTGCGTCGGGCAAGGTATTACCTCTATTGTTATTTATCTACTTAGGTTTGATGATTCAAAGTACGCTAGCTGTTGGAGCACCTAAGAGAAATACATATTTCTTCGTTCAGGAAATGGATGCTCTTGACCCTTTATCTCACGGCTATAAACATGTTATGCGGAGGCCTAATTACTGGAAGATTGCGTCTATTCACTGAAAGAATCCCTGGTTCACATCCAGAAGAGACCGCCGGAAATTCCCAGCTAAGCCCGAGATGCATGATTTTCTGGTTATTTTACCCTTGGTGGGGAACCACAGATGACCGAGAGAAAGGGACAGCCCACACCCCTGACCCTAAAGGGTGACTTTACCGTGGCTCGTAAGGGCTGGTGGCTAATTACCAGGTGAGCTGACCATCGTCACCCATCAAACCGACCTCGGTGCTGGAACTTCGTGCTTTGGATTTTTGGAAACGCTCGTGTGACATTTAATCAGCACAACTTTCCGTGACACGGGAGGGAGGGGTGTTAGGCATTACCCCGATGGAAATTAATTTTCACGTGCAGCGCAGGTAATACCTCGCCCTCGAACGCTCTCAAACGATATAAAAGCGGTTGATCCATCGTTAGGAGGGGTACTTATGTACGTATGCTGGATGCGAAGGCAAGACGGGAGGGTGGGTGGGGTGCTTGGTTGTGGGGGGGAGAGAGGGAAGAGGTTGCATGCCCGATGGGAGGATACGTCACAGCCGCGAAAGATTGCCCTCCTCGCATTGCAAGAGCGGCGCCGGGCCCAGAAGAATGGGCGCGGTTGCGTGGGTGACGCGGGGTGGTTGGGGGAGGGACGGCGGGCGGGATAGGGAGAGAGAGAGGAGGGCACAGGGATGAGATTAAGCGGAGGATCGGAGAGGACCGCGGCGGAGTTAGTCGTCGGGTTGGTTTGGACCGAGCCGGGAGGGAGGGTGGGGAGATGAGAATGGAAAAATGAGAAAGTTAATGCGATTAGTGTGTTGGCGATAAGTCATGGAGGGCGAATTATTGGGAATTATGGGGATGGAACGAAGATGGAAATGTGTGAAGGTGGAAAAGGAGGGATTATTTGTTAATGCCACAAAGGAAAGAAAGGAGGATAAAGAGGGCGGTGAGGGCGAGAGGGGAGGGAAGCGAGGCGGTGAAACATTAATGCATGTGAAATTGGATCCGGGAGCTTGAATTGGGAGAGGGTTTTAGTTCATCTGTAATAGGAGTCGCCTGGAGGATCATTTTTGGAAATTATGTCCTGCAAGAACGAGAAAAGTATATCGCTTGAAAGTAGGATCCTTCGTGGATTATAATCGTCGTTTCCATATTTTTGGCGTAGTAATGTCTGTGTTGCGTTTAAGTTTATAAATAGAATATCATTAAAGCTGTTACTATGCACTCATACCAATCTAGAATTGAATCAGAATGTGTGTAACGTATTATATTTAACTTTCCTTTTTTTAATACTAAATATGTTTCGTTTTTTCGCTACAAAAGATGGATTGAAATTCCTCTTTGTTTACTAGATAGATTCATTATACTATATGTATTTAACCCAATAATATCTAAAAACAGAGGAATGAAAGTAAGATCATGTGAAATATCGGTTGTGAATATGTAAGGTGACAATCACATAGCTAACATTGAATATTTAATAAAAGCTCTGTACCAATATTTTGCTCAATCAGATAGCCATCAACTGAAGTGGGAAACTTTGACGCCGGGAAACACAGCAATAGTAAGGTACTAACGGTAGTCAAGTGGTCGAGATCCATTCCTGAAAATGAATAGCACTTATTCAAAATAAGTTTACGGATAATATATTGTGGGAGAATAGTTCCAGAAATTATTAAATATGAGTCATTATTACATGTTATAGTTAAACAAATAACTACGTACAATTTTTACCAAAGGGAGACGTCCTTATTTATGGTAGAAGAGTTAGTGTTTTTAAACTGAAAAATATTTTTGATTAATTTTCAATAGCATAGAATCAAAAATTTTAAATGTGAACTTTAGAAAATGTACTTTATATCTCGTCAACAAATGGAATTATTTATTTACTAAGGAAATTAACTTAAAAACTTCTAAATTTAAAGTCGTAATAAATTGTTAGAATCTCTCAGGAGTGCTGATTTACAAATTATACTTAATTCTTGCTCCCAATTACAGTGAACTAGGAACAATCTAAAGGTCCAGAAATTTCTTAATCCTTGAATAAAGAAAATAGAGTTAACGAGAGAAAAATTTGCGAGTAAGAGCGCCAAAACATTGGATTTCAAGCCAAACATGTTACATTCCCTTGAAAAATAACAGACAATGCTAGAATAGCCAGTGTATTAGGACTCCTCAATAAATTTGAATAAACGTTATGTGATTTAACTGTTTTTCTGTGCACAAAAAGGTTGTTACCTCTCATTATAGGTAGAAAATGAAAGCAATTTTTCACCTAAAAGCTCCGAAAGCAGAACATTCAGGACTCAGGTTCTATTTTATTCCACCCCCTCTAAATATTAGCTGAAGGCGGCGGTGATGGTAAGCAAATGGTGAAAATCGAGTTGAACTGAATTTTTTTCGTGAAAAATGAGACGCACTCCAGGGTATCTTTAAAGCTTTAGGTCGAGACGGGAGTCGAGTCGGAGGCTTGAGCGGGAAGGCCAATGGGCGCCTCCGTAGGCGTAAGTATATATATTACCTTGGAGCGAAAGCATTTGCGTCTCGGGGGCTCCGTGAGCTAGCTCTCTCCAGAAAATTAACGTCCGGGCTTCATCCTCATCATTCAGCGGGAGCACCCCAATTAGTTCTCGGTAGGGCTGAACTTCAACGGAGAGTCGTGCTGCGTACAAAATCTCGGAGATGAAGGGTCATGCAATGCGAAGGCACCAGGGTAGCGCTCAAGGAGACGGGGTGTGCGTAGGGATAGGTTCAGGGATGTGTTGGATGCTGAGACTGCGGGGGGAGGGACGGAAGAATGGCGGATCCCCGGTCACGGAAGGGTCAGGAGGACAGACGCACACGAGTAACCCGTCGATGGGATTATTTCTGGGTCGTTTTTGTTGATTTGGGTCATTAGCGGCGAAGGGGGAATGGGTGTGTACTCGATCGAGAAGTAATGAGACGCAGCTTGTTTGCCATCTGTGATTGGTTTCATTGATGTCAAAAGGAAATTGAGTAGTATTGAAAACAATTTTCGGTGACCGTGGTGTAATAACCTTCTGAATTTTTAGTTTTAGAGTTTTGGCGAGAGAGAGGAGGAAGAGCCATCAATTGCGATGGCAGTGGAAGAATGCAGGAGATCAATTACTGATGTAGGAAACATAGTATATCTATTAGTGTAACTTCGCTTTACTAGATTAAATTTGGTGGCCAGTTTCCTTCCTTCTTCCGGGAACAACAAGGTGATTAGATAGGTTTATCTCAAGATACGGCATTTCTGGCTGATTCATGTTCAACTCCATATTAGTAAAATGTGGTATTTTTGTCAATTGGCAAGGTTTTATTAAGTTTCATTCTTTACTTTCACTTCCACCCCTGGAATTATTACGTTAATTTCGGTGTACAGCTTAGATCGTTCTCGGATCTCTTACGAAGTCAATTAGTTTCCCATATACGTATCTATTTTTGAAGAAAGTGCTTAGGGTCCTTTTCCACATTTCATTCAACATTTATCCTGTGAATTCCCCCCACCCTCCATCGCACCAAGCACTTTTCCATTGAGCGGGGTGGATTGTGTCCCCTGCATAAAGTGTGTAACGGAGAAACGTACGGCGCCTTACATTTTATAATAAAGGCCCGCTTTGCAATTTCCCGGCCTCCATAAACAGAGTGTGTGGAGAGTCCGTCCACTAAGTGAAAGCACACGCAACTTCGCGGCCGGGGGGGAAGGCAAACAAACCCACGGCGAGCTCGGAAGAAGTGTTCCCCCGATCAGGAGGAGTATGGGTTCGTGGAGGGAGGCAGTGTGTGTGGGTAGAGGGAGGGTTGGTATTCGGACAATGGGGGTACGGGAGGAAATAGTTAAATAGTTTTGGAGAGAGTACATAGGTGGAGGAAAATGGAACAAATACTGTTGATAGGTTATGCGATGTCGAGGGTGGGGACGGTAGGATGGGAAGGGGAGACCGTGGTGGTCGGCGGTTTACGACCGTGCGCGTGCCGGACCTTCACTTTTCTCCCACAGCCCCCCACCTTGCACACATACACCCTCTTCTCCCCTTTCCACCTTCCTCCCTCCGCGGAATCCAACTCGGGTTGCTCGCCCCCATATTCTCGAGAGAGAGGGAGCAAAATCCTTTTCATTCCCGGCGCAGAAAACGGTGGCGTCCTCGTGGTAGTGATAAAAGCCGCCCTGGGCGCAGACCTCCACCCACCTTCCTCCCGTTGAAAGACGGGGTAAATATTTTCTCGCGCCCATTCCCCCTTCCACAACGCCCACCCGCACTCAGTCCGCGAGAGGCCAGCTCGAGCGGGAGTCGGACGGAAACTTAAATTCCCTTAACATCCACCGCTGCTACCCGAGGGTGTAATTTGCCGACGATAAACAACGAGGATAATCATATCGTGCCTTTCGACACTGCGTAGCCCATGATCTCCTAAATAACTGCTGAATTAGTGCAATTGTCACATACACGGTCGAGGCTTGATATACCTTATCCTTGTTAGAGCTCAATGGTTGGTTTCGCTCTGCCAGGAGTTTGCTTTTTCCAATTATATTAGTCGAGCACAGGATGCCTGAAAATGTTTTGATATTAAAATTTGTTTGTTATAAAGTAAATACTTTAAAACGGAGAAATAACCAACAGTGTAAGGCCCAGGAGTTTTTTTTTACTAATACCTTGTTGGCGAATGGATGTCGTACCGTGATATCATCAGAGTGGTCAGAGAAAATAAAGCCGTTTTCATCTTCAATTTTCTCTCTTTGCCGGAGTATTTTTAATGCTTTGTAGCGCGTTTGGATTTAACCTAAAATATTAAATGATGACGAGTTTCCTCGCTAAAAATTCCAGTTCTAGTGTAGTATAAGATTTTTCTACGGTGGAATCACGTAAAATGAGCCATTTCAACTTTCATGGCAACGAAACAGAATACATTTATTAGTGAATGTAAAAATTTCAAATGTAATACCCATTTTTATTATTCCATATCTGTAGACAGAAGTAATCAACCGAAGGTATGTTTGATGGGTGAGGGTAGAAACCATTTAACAATAAGCACAACGGTGTGTGAAATTTACACATCAGATTAGTGGAGATAGTTTATTTCCAAGCGCCACCAGTGGTCACCCGGGAAGATTAGGTACGAAAAATACTTCGGCGTGGGTGAAGCTGAGAGTTTCCAGAGTCGTTGAGAATCAATCACGGACCTTCCAATCAGTAGCTCATAGCTCTACCTACTGGATTACCTTACTTTCTTAATTGTTTTTTCCATTACCATTTATTTATAATCGTGTCTGTTGAGAAATCGTTCTTTTATATAGCTGATTCTCTGTAGTCAGTTCCTTATATTTTGCTTTGAAAAAAGGAATTACTTAGTAGTTACTTTTTTTTGTAGGAAATTGATAATCATTTTGAAACGAAGTAGTAATGTTTATAGCATTTGAACGCCAAATACGAAGTTCATAGGCTTTACATAACTATTTGACCAATTACTTGATCACTTCAATATACTCGTACATCTACTTCTGCTTTGCCTCAAATTTACTCGTATTGGATGCAAATCCTTGCACCTTGTTTGGTGTTTAGCCAAAAATAACTTTAATATCAAAACTTGCAGCACTTGTTAACCATTAATTAAATTAAAACGCTGCATGCGGATTTTTAATGCGTTGTAAATAAATTTCTTACCTGTAAATGAATTGACTCTTAACTCATAACTTGCCCATAACAAAATGAAATATTGACTGATTTACGTTTTATTTGAAACAGACATCATCTCTCGAAGAAATTGATGTCAAACGTAAAAGACATTTTTTTAAAATTTAGCGGTTTTATAGGCTTGCCAAGACTGACTTAATTAATTGTTTCATTAACATATTGGGTAGGTGTTTCTTAGTTTTTGCACAGAGAATGACGCCAAGATCTATGAATATGGAAATCAAAATGAGGAGGGAGATGGTGTTGGCCAACACAAAAATAGATGGAAACATAAAAAAAATTCTTTCCTATCATGTGATGCTGCCTATCCAGAAGCACGATTCCCACTACAACGCTCCCTTGAAAATATGCTACAGCGTCTCCACTTTAGCATCCCTCCCTATCCGATTCCCGTATCATGCTAAATACACTAGACAAGGCGTACATGTACCGTATCCAGACGCCTTTCATTTCTCGGGGATTAACATTAGGTATTAAAGAACTCACCCTCCAGAATTTTCCTTTCCTACTTCTTTTCCCAAACCTTGCCATCTCTTCTCAACCCTCTCCAGCATTTTCCTTCACTTTCCTTCCATTCACCACCCTCCTGTTCTTTTATCCTTCTCCTCAGTTCCTTCTGTGCGCAGAAGATAGTGGTGGTGCCACCAAATTGGTTATATGGGCCTGTGAGTGTCCTTTTTTATGTTTCTATCTCATTTTTGTTGGCCAACGACATCACTCCTTCGCTTATTTACTATCAAAGCAAGACAAGCCTTTCTGGGCAGCCTCAGCTTCCTGCACACAACCTGGGTGATTTTTCGGGTACCCGAACTTCCTGGGAAACCATACCCGGAATAGGAAAAGGATCTGACCCCCACTTTGCTTATGTGTGAATTTTGCTCACCGTTGGGCTTAGCATTGGAAAAATTCTACTGACAACTACCAAACCAACTTTTGGATTGCTTGCTATGTTAATGGTGTTTTTATGTATATATATATATATATATATAGTCACTTTCTTGGAAAAGCCACGAACGTGCACAATAAAATTCACTAAATAGTCATAGCAAACACAGAAACTAAAACATATTAAAGAGGGACTCACTAGTTCTCGAATTTTCGGTGGTGTAACCACCTTTCTCAAGAGAAATATTCCTAATTCCTCTTGAGAAAGGTGGTTGCACCACCAAAAATTCGAGAACTAGTGAGTCCCTCTTTAATATGTTTTAGTTTTTGTGTTTGCTATGACTATTTAGTGAATTATATATATATATATATATATATATATATATATATATATAACCATTTTCCTTATCTCTATTTCAATGTGAATGAATATATATATATATATATATATATATATATATATATATATATATATATATATATATATACACATATATATACACGTTCGATTCCCGGGCAAGGCACTTTGGGCACCTGCAGCTCCACCCAAGCTAGTTGATTTTTCGGGTACCAGATCTTCCTGGGAAACCATAACCGGCACAGGGAAAGGAACTGGCCCCCCAACCCTGATGTGTGAATAAGTATTCACACGCTGTTGGGCTTGGTACACGGGTGAGCTCTACCATCACCTACTAAACCAACCTTCGGGTTGATTACTGTGTTTATGGTTTATATATATATGTATATATATATATATATATATATATATATATATATATATATATATATATATATATATATATATATATACACACACGTATTTATTTGAAATTCAGGAAAAAGATGGACATTTTATCGAGTTTGATCTACGTAAGAGTATCTACTAATACATGGTGTTGCATTTCAAAACTAATTATTGCATAGCGTGATATTATTAGCAGTATAAATAATTTCAACAAAAATCGCTTTAAAAGAAGCATCGTGGAGTGCTTTGATGTAAAATGTATAGATGATGATGATGGTGATGGATGGATTGTTCGCTAATATTAATCCTTTTCAGGGATTAGTAAGGCGACCCGTAAGTCGTTAGCGTCACTTATCTCGTGAAATTAATTCCTTCGTGTCATGGTCCATGGACAAAATGCCTTCCGCGCTCCATGGCGCCCGATGTATATTCAAAACGTTGCCTTGTTTCTTTGTGATGTCATCGCGGCTTGCCAACAGTCCTCGTATGGCGTTCACCAGCAGTTCCGGGCTCTTTATTTGATAGCGATTCAATGACCCATCGAACGCCACGGCGACACAAAACACTTGGGTCGAAGTCATCGACACAGGGTTCATGGCCAATAATTTTCTGTTTTACATGATCCAACACAAGCAAACGCATGAACCCATTCGCACACGCATAATTAACGGGATGCCCGTTCCATTCTTTTTCGTATACACTAATGCTCTCTTTTCCGAAATAATTGTGATGGTATACCCATTTGTCGAGTAAAACAATGTAAATTAGCATATAACCGGAGGGGAAAACTTCATTTCCTAGGGGATAATATAATTCCCTATTTGCTCTCGTGACAAAGCCATTCGCATTGCTTTATATGAGCACGGTTTGGAGTTTATGTGGTGCAATGACCTGACCTAGAATAAGAATCACTCGTATTCGTATTTCTTGGGATGGATTAATTAGGAGATAAGTGTAACAATATATTCTTTACGAAGTGTTATCTTAAGGAGAGGTAAGGAGAACATAAAATTTGCTTTCGGCCTGAATAACTATAGATTTACCGTTTGGGCCAGTTGGTGTCATAAGCCACTTTTGCCTATTCTCTTAGAATACTGTAGTCTTGCAACTGGAGCAGTTTTTTCTGTACTATACTACATCATTTTTGACTACCCTTACTTGGTTCATGGTGCAATACTATATGATATGTTTACAATACACTTTTTTGTGAAGCAGTTATAGCTTAGAATTCCCATAAGAATATTTTGGCTAATTTAATGTTTAACAGAACAATATATTACGTTTGTACACTGAAAGTTTTATGATAGCAATTACATTTCATTGATTTTAATGCAACCTACTAGAAATTCATGTTTTAGAGTACAGTTATGCCCTTTGTATAGAGTTGAAACTTATAAATAAGACCGAGGTATCACTTGGATTGAGTTCACATTAACCGCTTCAATTGCTGTTTTTTTGGGGATTTAATTTTTTCAGGATGAATACGTTAAGAAATTCATTATTGAAACTCCCTTTTTTTCTGAAATTTTTAATGACGATACAAACAAGTAACTAGAAAGCAGACAAATTTGCCTTAATTTCTGCTTCCTCGAGTGAAGTTAATTGACAATTGTTCTGCTTCGCACAGGTCTGGTACAAATATCACTCCAGTAAGGCTACTATTTCCCTCCTAATCTTAAGACTCGGGCAACGATTTTATGACACAAATGCCTAAGAATCAGGAAAAACGTGTTCCCTAGGAAAACTGTGGCCACGAATTACTTTGTAATTACTTATACGGGGAAAAGTTTAGGAACGTGTTCCTAATGAGGGGGCATATAATTGCGTTCTTGATTAGATCGTAAGTTTTACAAAATGATAATATGGTGCTATTCATTCAGGAAAAAAATTAATATAAATTATTTTGAAAACTCTAAAATTCAAATAAATGACATTCGAAAATAACATAGAATATTTAGTACATTTTCATGTGAAAAATGAATGTGGACTAGGAATCAATGTAAATATGGGAGAAAAAAACGTAGTCTGGTTCAAGGACGATATTTATTTATTTTCTGACGATACGATACGATTTTGACGATTTCTGCGATAGAGCTAAGAGATCTCATACTACAATTTGAAATTTTGTGAGAATAGTGAATATGAAAAGAAACGAGAACAGGTGTAAATATGAATAAGGTCAGCTATTGAAGTAAAAAGTCTAGATCCAGCTGTTTTGACATTGGCTATTATACGACTATAAATACATGATGACATAGAAACAGGAAATTGACAGCTTTTTCCAAATGTGCCAGAAACACAAAAATACTACGCTGCCAAAAACGAAATAAATGATTTTGTATATGGTCAATTCAAAATAAAGATGTATGATTTTACGATAGATGGACAACTCTAGTGCTAGTTTTAATATAAAACTGAGTCGCAGCAAATTGAAATACACTACTTTTGAACGAAAAACTCAGTTTGTGAGAAAAAAATGAGTTATTTACAAAGTATTTTCAGCCCAGTCTTTTCGCGTTGTTTCACAAATTCTGATGAGTTACATGCATAAGCTTTTCAGGTGCCTGACAAAAATATACCCTGAATATTTCCAAGAGTGTATCATTGTATAGTTTATTTTTTGAGAATAATTATGTAATTAAAACTTGGAGTAAAGCAATTATATCTATGAATCTAAACGTTTTTATAGATCTACATATTAAAGGCGAAGGATGGAGGGTTACCGATATTTAGCACATGCCACAAAAAATTCAGACAACAAAATAATAAGATTAAATAAAATGAGGGTATATTTGGTAAAACTAACAAATGAAACCTTTTAAGCAAGGTTCAAATACTTTCAGATTAAATTGGGTTTTTGATCTATGTAAAAATGTTGAGCGCCGAGAGAACCCATAATGTTACATTGCGAACGTCAGAGATTCATTTTACACCTCATAATGGCTACAAATGTTGCTAGTTGTGGTCATGCTAGAACGCTGGTAAATATAATCTCAAATTAAACTCTTTCTTTCATTTAAAAAATATATTTCTTCTTTTCTTCAAAATTCGACGTGTATCATAATGGTGAGAAAATACTTTTCATCTTTTCATTTCTTAAAAACCTTTTTTTTTAAACTTGCTTGGATTACATGCAAATACTTGTTGAATGATAACTAAATCGAAATTTTCTTTTGATGAAAGTATAACCTACTAATACCAGCAAAACTCATTTTATTAGTTTGAAACTGCATTGTTACTCAATGACTGGGAAAAGACGAAGTCATGAGCCGTAATTTGAGTTCAATTTGTTCTTGGAAGAATCGTCATACGGAGATAAGCAAAGTAGACATTCATAGGTAAGTTCATGGAAGTATCTAATTATAGAGCAAACTGTGAATTTTTAATTAATAGATCGTAATATGTGCCACGCAATATTGCAATAAATTTCAAGATAGTGAATACTTCCAGAGGAATTTAATTAAAAATATGTTGCATGTTTGCCCAAGCAATTTTCCATAAACATTGTCAAAGAATACTTCAGTCAGTTCGTAGTATCGTGTATACATTTTCACTGAAAATGATATTCTTTAGGCTTGATATGACGTAGATTTTGTAGGTCGCAATTTTATATTCAGGTAGATGAGTTCCTTATACTATGCGTTCATTACAATCTTATCAAATATTTCTGGAACAAAAATTCTTAACAACGAGTTATTTGAACGTAATGCTAATATTTGTCGCACTCTTTGAACTCGGTTCAGAAATCGATGCTTTTAAAAATACACTTACGTAAAAAACGGTTTTCCCGTGGCCTCTCAGCGGATGAGACTTTCACCCAGCTAGCTGCCATCAGAGATCCCAGGTCTTTACTGGAAGCAATTTAAAGGGAACGATGAAAGCGTCCTTGCTTCAAACTTTTCCGAGAGTTTCCATGCATTTAGCAAAGCCAGGAGAAGCGAGCGCCTAGAGGAACTGGCGAATGTCCTTCATCGATGATCCACGTCGATTCCAACCCTATCCTCACTTTGTAGAAGGGCGGATGTGGGCGTACGGGTACAGCGGGTAGACTTTGAGGGACTCTGCTAAGGAAAGTAGCTTCCTTCACTCCCTTCCGCACATCCTTTATCAAAGACATAAAACCTAATCGTTCTCAGTTGAGTTTATTTCGATTGTCGTCATTCGATGTTCTTAAGAATTTTGATGTGCCGTGTAATGTATTACAAATCCAAGCATTATACACAGTTACACATTAAAGATATGAGGGGCACTAAAATATAGGTCTTTGTTAATAAACACTATTAATATCTAGCAAGCACTGGCATTGCCTACGTTGTATGATGTGTGTGCGTATATATATATATGTATGCATTATGTGTATATATGTATGTGCAACATTATGTCCGTAGACTTGGTAAAGTTTAGCAAGCGTTTCCTTTCCACTGTGATCAAATCTGAAGCAAAATCTGATGCATACCGTTGCTTGAAATTTATGTCACTCATTTTTGTTGGCAAGCGCCTACAGTGTTGCCAGAATGAGCACTACGTTGCCAGTCTCATCACTTCATTTATATCCCTCGTGTGTGTGGGTGTGTATATGTATATATAATGTGTACCTTTAGCTCAGCAGTCAGTCCTAACTAATCTTCTGAGGAAGACGGAACTCAATTCCGTCGAAATTATCAAGAAATAACGTGTGTGTTCCTTTTATGTGATCTCATGTGTGTCACCTCAACGAGGAGAGGCGACGAATAAATTGTCGACCGTTTCTCTCGCGAGTTCAATACATATCGACGATTTTGCGATAAGTAATGGGATTCCGCGTTGATCTATTTGGAATGGCAACGCGTAGCGCGGCCAGTGCCCTCCAGCCCGCCCTGCTCCTAACGCCAAGGCGACGCCGAGGACCTTACTTCATTTCCCATATGCCAGGGAGGGGGATTAAGCCGAGGGACCAACCAGACTGGGCCGTCTCGGACGCGAGCCGGGTGGAACGACCGTGGTTTCGGGACCTAATCCCGCATTACAAGCCATCCGAGGTTTCGGGGTTATTGCTTGAAGAAACGTGAACATCCCACACTATAGCTCTACGGAGCTTGCATGGGTGCCGTATCGGGCTCTTTAATTCGATCTCTCTCAATCGATTGACCCCTCGATGAAGCTGACGGGGGTAGATTTTCATGCGTATGCGACTAAACTTTATCTGGTGAGTGCGATTATCCAAAGTTGGCTTCTGTTAGGGCGCGCACACGTGTATGTTTGATTCGAGAGAATGAGCTGTGTCAATATATCCTCTAGAGCAGCGTTAAAGTCGAATCGGAAAGAAAAATATCCTCCCTTTATCGATAGTTGAAAGACAGGACTCCAGAAGTGGTGCCAGAGTCATGAGATCGGGGGAAATTGCGCGGAAATTAATCCATAGAATTAACGCGCTGCATTAACTTCCGAATATTCGGAGCTCGTGAAATGGCTAATTTATGCGATTTCCGGCTGCGTTGGCAAGGGCCCTGAATCTACCTCGCCGAGAAATTTCTATGGGTAGTAGAAATATGAGCGTTTGAATTTTTTTCCATTTCCTTTTTTTCATCTTTGGAAATGCACAATGGATGGCATTTGCAGCCTTAATGTTAGCTCAGTTAAATACTTGAATTAAAAACATTTATATGTATATATTATGTTCGTATGTGATATTGTATGTTTGTGGATATTGGTGCGTATATGTATATATGAATTTAATTATATATATATATATATATATATATATGTTACATCCATACACACACACACACACACACACACACACACACACACACACATATATATATATATATATATATATATATATATATATATATATATAGACAGTAACACACAGCACGAGAACACATAAAAAGAACACTCACAATATTATCTTGATAATTTCGACGGACTTGAGCTCCGTCTTCTTCGGAAGATAAGATATGACATCTCTTATCTTATAGTCATATCTTATCTTCCGAAGAAGACGGAGCTCAAGTCCGTCGAAATTATCAAGATAATATTGTGAGTGTTCTTTTTATGTGTTCTCGTGCTGTGTGTTACTGTCTAAGTTTTTTATTCAACACTTCCGTGTTACTTCGAAGAAATCATCTATATATATATATATATATATATATATATATATATATATATATATAGAGAGAGAGAGAGAGAGAGAGAGATGATGATGATGTAGAAGTACTTACGAGAGCCAAATAACATTTGGACGGCACAATAGAAGACAGAATAAAATAGATTACATGTAAAAGAATGCTCACATTGTAGATTGTTTAAGCGATTGAGGCCTTCTTGCTGAGAGTCTGACCTGAAGCCTCTACTGTGCCGTCCAAAACTTATATGTATGTATATATATATATATATATATATATATATTATATAATATATATATATATATATATATATATATACGTATATGTATGTATGTTTGTATAAGCACTGATATAGTGTGTGTGAATAATTGTTATGTGTCATTAGACAAACACGCATTTTCCATCTTCTCTCGTTATTAAATATTTGCAATAACCAAAATATGATTAAAGTTTTTACCTAATTTTGAAACACTTATGTGCTTTAACCCGTTTTTCACGCTTTAATTACCGTTTTACGCTCACAATAGGTGATAGTCGAGGCAATATAAGTCGGAATCACCAAGCGTATTTATGCACCAGAACCCCAGAACCCATTGAATTCGTCTGGTGTGACCATTAATTAGCCAGAGTTGATTTTGAGAAACTGATTCCCGGGTCGAAAGCCGTATCGATAATGGACCGCGACGCTAGTCAATGTAGTAAAATTTACTAACCAGAGTCGGAGCCGCCAAATTGTTCTATGCCATTTCTATATGCTAACCGACCTTCACTCATTCGCCAACAAATCAACGTCAGTGTAATTAATTAACTAGTAGTTAGATAACGGTCTGAAATCCCTGAGCGGGCCGACGCTAAATTTTATCATAAATGGGATCGGATATCCATTCCGATAGCGCAATGGATGGCAATTAGAACAGAATGGAGGCAGCGATACTTGCTTGGTGTTTTTACAAAATACTGGAAATCACAGAAAGACTCATATTTTGCCTTTTCAGTACCCACTTTTGTTGAAAATTTCACATATATACAGGTGTACATGTTACATGTTACATGGTTACATGTCACATATATACAGGTGTACATACAGGTTTCATGCAGTTTTATTTTGACGAATATAGTTTCAAAAGTAACACTTCATTTATTAATTGATAATTAATAATTGGATAAATTAATAGAATAAAATAGCTTTTATAGTAATAAGAATTATAACGACAGTTCCCTTGGAATATATGTCAAGCAAATCCAGGGAGTAACTGCTAATCATTATATCCTGTATTTATGTCCATTAACAAATATTTACCTGTTTAATTAATATTATTTTGAAGGATGTCAAGGAATTGCAGTTCGCTGGTTGAACTTCTATGTAGTGATTTGACGGTTAAAAGGATGCTGCTTAACTAAATGTTTTACTAATGTCCTATTCAGTAACTAAAATGCACCGTTCAGCAAAAATACCTGTTTATTTACAATTTGGCAATGCTCATCAGTGTCTAAACGTCAGGAGTGTTTTTTTTTATTTTATCGAGGGTGTGTTTCCCCTTTTAAACTGGATTATTTACCCGTAAAATTTAGTGACTAATGATTTTTACACATCATAAAAACGATTAAACGGACCCTTTTCAATATCTATTGGGATAATTATAACTTAGGGAATAAATAAAGCCGTGTCTATGGAATTCACGAGTTAAAGAAGAACATAATTGAATTCATCATTTATACATACGAGTGTTTCTACTTATATTTTCAGCCTTATTATGAAAATGCAGTCATTTATTGTTAAAAATGGCTTTATTTCTTTTAGAAGCATTCTCCATTATAATAAATACTCTTTCACATGCGCTCGAACCAATTTTAGCAACATTTTTTCCATTCCGATTGAGGTAACTCCAAAACATGGTTTTTAAATGCATCAACGACTTCATCAGGCGTCGACAAACTTTGGCCACGCAATTTGTTCTTGATAAACGGGAATGAAAAGAAGTAATTACGTCCTAAATCAGGGCTGTACGGAGGATGACCCATCAATTCCACGTTTTGGCCAAATAGGTAGTTGCTTCAGCCTAGCTGTGAGAGCATTGTAATGATGAAGAACGGCACAGTTGCCACATGCACAGATATTATGAAGAAACAGGTGATCATTTGCCTAAATGTGCATCGTGTACGAATCACTTTTGTCAGATTTGGCTCGTCCTGGAAGACGTATAGATTCAAGATTCGTCACCTTTTTAAATTTTATGTACAGCTTTTGATGCACCGCAATTGTATTTATTGAGTATTTCTTTACACCTATTGGCACGAGCATCTTTTTGAGCTTTTGTCGAATTATGCGGGATACAACGCGAAAAAAAATATTTTTCACAGCTAAATGTTCATGCAATATTTTAGTGATGCTCGTCATACTAATCCCCAAGGATGTCTCAATCTCGTGATGAGTCACATGATGATCTTCCTTTACTAGATCTTGCACAGCATCAATATTTCATGGCACAAAAATTGATTTTGGACGACCAGCACGACTTTCGTCGCTGAGCGAACGATGCCCAAGATGGAATTCGTTATACCAGCGTTTCACAGTGGCAAAGAATGGTGCTTCATCGCCCACGCCCATCCAAAACCTGCCTTTGCCAGCAGATTGTTTAATAATTATATGTATGGGTATATATATATACACACACACATACATATGTAATTGTTTGATTTATATTGGTTTCCTCCAATAATTTCTAACATAAACTGCCTACTTCTCTAATTTGTATTTATATTTGAGTGTGTTTAAATATATACTCTCTCCCTTCTTTGTCATGCATTTGCATCTATTGATTATTTACATTTTACTTACATCAATAAAAGTCATATGCTGGGGTAATTTTTATATTAAATGTTTGCAGAACAAATAGTTCTAGACTTCCACCCTGACAAAGTACAGGCGGCGCCATCACTGCGACAAAATTGCATTACTTAAGGACGACCTAAGGCGATCCCGGGACGTAGTTTCATTCAATTCGGATAGGGATTGTCCTGGTCATTCGCGTTGTGTTTTTAAGTACCCCTGTCATCGTAACAGTATGGACTAGTAAGCATACATTTTTGCTTTAAATTGGGCAAATGGCCCACAGAAACGTATGAAATAATTAAGGCTGAGTATGGTGATTAGTCGCTGAGTCAATCGCAAGTATTTGAGTGGTATGCGAGGCTCGTGCGAGTGGTTGAGTGGTTCGAGAGATCAATGAAAGTTCGTGCTTCCAAATCAAGGACGAAAATAATACTGACCCTTTTTTCCACATTCAGAGCATCATTCACCCAGGGTTTCTTCGTCACGGTTCCACCGTTACTGGGACATTATACAGAGACTTTTTGGATCGAATTTGGAAAGGAATGCGGTGTGTGAAGCAAGAATTGATTGAATAGTAAGAAGTGGTGATTGTTTCACGACTATGTACCGGCTCAATATTTGTACGAAACGATAAGCTATTAACATCAGCCAATTTGCGTACTCAATTCATCTTTCCCCCGAGACTATTTTCTGTTCCCTAAACGCATGTTTAAGTTGAAGGGGCAGCGATTCACTTCAGTAGGAGTGAATGAAACGGTGGTGACAAAGTAAATGAACAGTATTTTAGAACAGGCGTTCCAGGAGCGATGATGGGACGAAATATTTGTGCTAGGCGCTGTATAGTATTGGGAGGAGACTATAAGTGAGGCAAGCTTGATAATAAATGTAAGTAATTTTATTTTGTTGTTTGATCTGTGCGTGTCCAGTTCTGGAACTTTAAATACGCCCTGGTTTAACGGTATATATACATATACTCACATACACACGTTCACACACGCGCATATTCATGCACACAGACTCAGAGCAAAGAAAGGGAGAGCCGTGGGAGGGCTTGTTGGGAGGGAACTGAGGTGGCAAAGGTAGCCGAAACCTTTGAGAAGTTAGGTAAATTAGGTTAACGAGAGGGTTAGTAAAACTGAATGTCAAAGACGTTAACTTTTGGGGGTGACCTTTTGTTGCGTAACTCTCTCAAACCCTTCTACTACATAATTTTATTCAACTTCGGTACTATACTTTTTCTTTACGCAATAAACACCCCATTTTCGCTTTCCATCCCCATACTCACCCCCATACGCCCCTTTATTGACTGCTAACAGGAGTTGCCGAACTTAACCGAGGACCTTGAAAATGACGCACCGTATCGAAACTGTCGTCGATTGTGCGAAAATCATCAAAGTGATTTCGCCTCACAGATATAGAAGTTAGGCATTTCCTCCTGGTGATACCTGGGGCACGGTCTTATGGAATAAGGGACTCTGATTGAAACCGTGCCCGTGATATCAGGTGCAAGAACGTTCTTCCGTCTCGAATCTACTTTGAGGTCCCACATCAAAAGTGGTTAAACTCCGAAGCGCAATCTTTGCTCTTCGGCCTCTCGTTCGACGTCATCGTTTTCATAAGCTCCGCTCTCATTGGCACTGCGACATATTCGAAAAAGACTCGTGCTCTCCAAATTCCGGGAATGCTTTCATATTTCCCAAGTCAGCTTGCCCCCAAGCACCCTCCATCGCCTTATCTCCTTCATGCTCTCCTGCCCGTCAATACTCCCCAGAAGACCGACTGCTTTTATTTTCGACGTGCCCCCTTTCCCAAAGTCCCGATCTTCTCTCTCTCTCGCTCTCTCTGTTTCTCTCACGCGCCATCGTCTGCGAGATTGACAAAAATGCGTGTATCTCCTTCCCCCATTCACACCATAAGCGATCCTTCGCATTTCATTCCCCGCCTTGGCGGTAGGGGGAGGGAATATTTCATAATCTTCTTTTCGGCCCACATATTTCCGTCGACATTTCTCTTCTCCCTGCCGCTGGAGGTTGCACCGCTCGCTTCCCGAACTCACCCCCACCCCTTCTCTACTCGTTCCCCCCTTTGCCTACCTCCACCCCTTCTCACTTTCCTCCTCAAACTGCGGAGCGCTCTGGGTGACGAGAAGAGATGGGTGGGAGGAAGCGGGTGTGTAGGTGCTGTCTCTCGACTTCACGCCATTTCGTTTCCACTTCACCGACCCCCCACAAAAGACCGCCTCCTGCTCACCAGTATGCCCGTACGTACGAACTGTACTCCATTTCACTCGGAATCTTTGCTCCGATAAACTTCCCTTAAACGTCGCATCTCGTGGTCGTGGTTTCGCCGCCAGTGTTTTTTTTGTTTTAATTCTAATTATTCATTTATTTCGTTTTATTTCTCAACTTGCCGTCGGAAAGAAGCTCGGTTGGTTGGAGATCGAGGCTCTGGGTGCAAATACTAGATTTTGTTTCCACGTGCCATTCGTCGGTGATGAGGTCTTTTTTATTCTCAGTTATTTTCAACTCTCCATTTCTCTCTCTCTCTCTCTGACACACATTTAAGGAAACGAGTCCGGAATGCTTGGTTCAAAAGACACACGTGGTTTGCCCCAATGACGCTGTTTACTGCGGAAATATTTGTTTTTGCGCTGGAGAGTTATTTTTAATACAAGTGGACATACTTTGATGGATGTTGAATCAAAAATTTAGCAACCCAGCACAAATTTAAAACTGCGATGTTAGCTTGTAACTTAGTGTTTTCGTTAGGTCTACATCATCGTCGTGTCAATCTGTAAAGTGAGATCTGGTCAACTGTTTTGTAATTAGGTATTTCTTACTTAAAGATTTTATGATGGATTAAGATTAAGTGTCATGAAAATACATTGAACAAACGAAATCGGATTTAGCAATATTTTTAGGTTTTTACTGCGCAGTCATAGAATATAAAAAATTACATTCTGAGACATATGGATTCATTTTAAATAAGCTACAGGAATGGATACTGGAGCTCTTATATGAAAATTATTTATCTCATTACGCTTTTAAACTGTGATTTTAAATTATACGCTATCTAAAAAAAATTGATATCATTGAATCAATAATTTCTAATAATATGTAATGATTCACTGTTACACTTGCAGAAATTAATAATAAACCTTGTTTAGATAAATATCTCCGTGAGGTTTAGTTAGCACACGTTTACCACTATTATTAAGATGCTGTGGGTCTGTCGCTTATTCATTTATTTCATCAAATGTTTTCTTACCTAAATTCTCTTTTCTAAAACTTAAAGTTACACACAAAGAATGAGAAAAAATATTTCATTAAAAAAGCTCGATTATTAATCTAATTAATTACCATTTTATTCTCAAATTTGTAAGGAAATTAATTTTAATTTGCTTTGAAAATTCTGTCAACATAGTCAGTTCTTTGATATTGCTCCAAAAAGACTTAACAATGCTATGCACTTGCTCCATAGGATAAATTCACCTAATATTCACATAACATATAAGCATTTAAATTATAATTCATGAGTTCAATTAAATTATACGAAGCGAGTGACAAAAGAGCTAATCAATGTGCCAAGTTACCTGATTTTTCTTAGTTTAGATAGAATAACCTCGTTCGTTTCTTTTTTTGTTCGAAACTTTTTGGAAGAAATCGTCCCGTCATAGCTGATTTTATCTTCGGCGCAATTGCCTCAAATCATTAAATGCTAGATAGCTTAAATACCAATTCCCTTTAAGCTCTTCTCCTCGCGAAACGTGTTCTTCTTTCGCCCCTTGACGGCAAAAACCATCGAAGGTTGCGATCGTGAATATCAATTTGGGGCTTTCGGAAAATTGGTAATTCCCTTCGTGGCGATTGTATTCCTGGAGGTCCTGCAGATGTTAAGATGAAAATTTATCGGGTGGAGTCCGCCAGCCGGCTTATCTGAATTCCCTCGGCTTTTCTTTGCACTCATATTCATGGACTTCGATGCCACCGCTCCCGTCTCCACCCCCCCCCTCCCGGGAATACCCACACTCCCTCTACCAGATCGTACCATCTCGACAGATAGCCCTAACACTTCCCAGTCCCTCACAAAGTACCATAAACCTCCCGTCCAATCCTTTCCGTCTCTCCTGTCCCTTTACCCCGTTTCCCCTACCGATTTCTGAAATTCTTTCCCGTTTTCTTAAACCCTTCCCCCGCTTTATGCCTAACCCTCATTCCACATTTCCACCCCAAGGATTGGAAAATCGCAGCGCCATGTGTGTACATACAATCACACGTACATTGAGTGTAAAAAAAGTGATCTTTTGCGGTATCTTTGGTTATATCAAAAGGGAATCTAATTTCAACTGTTTTTTTAGGGGGTTTCGGGTTATCCTTATTTAAAACAGGCCCGGTGATGTAATGGAAATTTTATGGCAAAAAATGTTATAATAAAATATATATAATATAACATAGCTAACTGCCGTTTTGTTCCTAATTCCTCTTGAGAAAGGTGGTTGCACCACCGAGAACCAGTGAGTCCCTCTTTTATATTTATATGTTTCAGTTTCTGTGTTTGTGTCGACTAGTTAGTCCATTTACATTATTGTGCACGTTCGTGGGATTTTCAAGAAAGTGACTTATATATAGTATATAGAAAAATATGTATATATATATAATATATATATAGCGGGTCGCGGTGATCCAGTGGGTAGAGCGTTGGACTACTGACCGGAGGGTCCCGGGTTCGATTCCCGGGCAAGGCACTCTGGGCACCTGCAGCTCCACCCAAGCTAGTTGATTTTTCGGATACTAGATCTTCCTGGGAAACCATAACCGGCACAGGGAAAGGAACTGGCCCTCCTACCCTGATGTGTGAATATTCGCACGCCGTTGAGCTTAGTACATTGGTGAGCTCTACCATCACCTACTAAACCGACCTTCGGGTTGATTACTGTGTTTATGGTTTTATATCATATATCCTATATAACATATATATCCCTTTTTCCAAAGTCCCTGTAAAATTGTACACACGCATAAAAGCATTTTATTTCTTATTTGAAACTGTTTGTACGTCATTGATAAAGCGAACTTGGTCCTCCATTTATGCACATTTTAAAATGAATGCGTGCTGGAACTTATAGATAAGTAAAAACTATCTGTAATATGTTCAAAACATCATGGAAATGAGTCAATTAGATGTAATAGGGTACAACACACGGATGTTTACTGATCCCAACCGGTTATGTCGTACCAACGTTGACACCTTTGATTTGAAATGCGAGTTGTATTTGTTATGATAAAAGATTGATATTTTATTGAAACTGTGTTATCCTTCATTTAACATTCCAGCATATTTTAGAATGACTGACACGATACAATGATAATTTCTGAATAAAAGGAAAAACAAGAAGCCTCAAAACGGGTCAACCAATGTTGCAAAAGTATGCAAAACCCAATCGATGCGTCTGGAGTATCTTACAGGCACAACCTCCCTCTTTCCCTAACTCTCATGGATTTTATATCGCTTAGGTCATTTCTCCCTCTCCACCCTCACTTCCCTTCCTGCACCCCTGGTTCCCACTCTTCTCCTCCCCAACCCTGACATAGGGCTCTTCCTCTGACTCCCCACCCTCTTTTTACCCCCAGGAACTCACCCACTATCCTCGCCCTTCCACCCCACCAACCCGTCCTTCTTGAGCTCCGCCCTCGAGCTTCACTTTCTGCCATCCCTCTCTCCTATTCAGCGAAAAGAGAAAAAAAATCCATAACCCATCCCTTCCTTCCTTCCGTTCTCACCTCATGCCTCTTCCGCCTCAACTTACCCATCTAACCCTCCGCCATCCCGCCCCTCGGACGCACCATATTTTTTCGCCTCGAGTTGGGGGCCGAAATTTCCCCACCCCCCCCACCCAAACCGAAGCCAACAAGTTTTTGTGAGGGAGAACGTGGGCTTCAATACACGCACGTCGTATATTATCGGAGGGGAGATTGGACTTACTTTTGCCGCAGGATGAAAGGGCTTCTTTTTTTCCCCTTACATGCTCCCATTATTATATTTTATTTCGGTTCGCCTTTGCGGGGTGCTTTGGCTAATAGTGACTCCCAGACTTTGCTTTAGTGCTTTTTCAAAGCCACCGATGTCGTACACCGGGGCATCATTTCAGGTGAAATGAGAAACCTGCATGAAGGTGGATTTCAGCATATTTTGATTTCCTTTGGTTCGTAAAATTTCTCTCCGAATTAAAGCAATCGTGTAAGAGACTCACATGGACACAATTGACTTTTGATCATATGTTGTATTGAAGATTTTTTTATTTTAAGTGTATAGTTTGCAAATGTGTTGTAACCATGAGTTGGTAATATCTAGTTAATATGCCAACTAAGTTTGTAATATAATTGGCAGCGTTTGAGAGCATAACGTGAGATCCTGTCTTGTTTTACTTCAACTTTTTAATTTCATTAGATATTTACTATGCCTTTTTATTTAATTGTTAATATACAGTTAAAGACATGCATTTTAAATGTGCCTTCTGATCTCTTTGTTAAATTCACTCAGTTCGCAGAGTAATAAATACATAAATTATATATATATATATATATATATATATATATATATATATATATATGTAAATGAAAGACTAAAGCCATTAATGCGTATCTGGTAAAATTATTTTGAAACCGGTTCACAAACTAGATTTCGCCTTTAAAAATCGAACATACTTTTTAAAAAATATGCGTTGAGAAAAGAGTCGTAGAGTAATATTTAAAATGAAGGAATAAAGACAATATCCCTCAAATATCGCACCATTACATCTTTTAATAATACTTTAGTAGTAAACCTAACAATTGATTAACTATTGCACATTCCCATTAACCTTTAGCTATTTCCTCTATGTAATATGAACAAAGTTTGGCCTATACTGTTTCCTTTGCCTCTTAATTTATTATCTCCTTTTTACCGTCCAAAAATATCTATTTTCCCCTCACCTCTATTTACCCAGCTTCCCTATTTTTCATATTTTCTTAGTCTTCAATATCCCACTCCACCCAATATCTCCTCTGTTCATATTTTCCGCATTTCTCGAATTTCTCCGACAACCTCTTCTTTTCTCCTAACATAATAATCAATCCTTCGTTTGTCTGTGTCCGTAGGCGGCATACCTTCTCCATCCTCCGTCATCTCACATGTCAATAAGCCTCCAATCTATTCTCATCCTCTTTATGCCATGGCCAAAATTGTCGGCAATTTAGTACGTTGCGTCATATTTGTATATTTACTGCTACAGTCCATTCACTACGTTTATCCTTAAGTCTAAGGTCATCAATACCCTCCAATTTTAAATGCCCTACTTCAGTAACTCGGCTATTTTCCAAAAACCCCGGGCAAAAATGGCACAAAGGATAAGCTTTTGTAATCCCCTGATTATTCGCAATGTGCAAACAGGAGTGGATATTACTGAAATGAGAGTAATATCTCCTCGGAGGCTTCGCTGCAGCTGAGCACATCATTTGTAATTAACAACCAGACTTACAGCCTCAGCTGTAGACCCTTGCTCTCCGGTATTCTCCCTTTCAAGGGCCATTCCAATTATTTCTTTCCTCCTTATAAACTTCCCTGCAGATAGGGAGGAATATGATTGTGTCACTCAACCTCGCCGGATCGTGGAACAAAAGAGTTTTAAGTAGGGGAGTGGGTGGTTCTCGTAGACCGCTGACGGAAAATGTTATATCGCGATGGAATGTCTCGTGTATGGCGCCAGTTCTCGACGGAGCTTACCTTTGTGGAAGAAATAAAACTTTTTCAAAAGAGCAAAAGACCATTAAGATACAGCACGGACCCTGGGACTAGATGTTTTCTGAATTTGTGTGGAAAAATTCTTTCCATTGAGTCAGTCGTTGAAAATTGACAACACATTTTAAAGAATTAATACAGATTTTTCAATTCGTTTTCATAGCTTAAATCAGATAGCAATGAAATGCTTAAAATTATGAAACCAAAGTAGGTATTTAACATCAAAGTAGGTATAGATAGATAAACATCTTTATTCGGGCGAAATTGGAACCATAAAGTACCTTCTTCCATTTATGATATCAGTATAGGATGATGTTGTAGTTTTTATGGGAGGCGACCGACAGCTGTCATTTGCGCCATATCGCCTTCGTGTTTGTGTTGGCAGTGACAGTATGTATAACAGTATAACACTATTCAATGTAGATAACGCATGGGGAAAGGACTCTCAGATCAGAATAAAATAACACTTGTCCGACCATACTAGGAGGGAAAGGTGTGTTGGGTCAAGGGTAGTCTGGTGTGTAACCTCCTGTCACACACCCTAGTGGTGTCTCGCCGGGTACATACAAGTAAATAAATAAAGATTTAAAAAAATAGAGTAAATATCCTAGTTCTTATTCATTTTTAATCCTGTTACATTGTTGTATTAGAAATGTGTGTACATATGTGAATGTCTTTATAATTGAAGGAACGTCTTTCTTTATACACAAATATATTTTATGATTATATCTACGTGTGTATGCATATGTACATATGTGTGTATGCATAGAAAGGTGACTTTCATTTTTTGTTCACTTCTTGGAAGCTGGTTTCCAGGAGATTTATAACATAGTGGCTCCTACGCTCGTTTTGATGGAAAAGGAAAAAAAGGCCGGGGGCTGAGCGGCGTTAAGAAAGTTAAGACGTTGGCATTCATGCGGAAAGCCATAATTCACCTTCGTCATAATTCACGTCAGTTTCGTGAGATAAGCTGACGTATCCCTAGGAGTACCACAAAGTACCACTATATTATGAATATTGGACCGAGATTTACGACAGAGTAAGACTTCTAAGTAATTGATTATCAGGTGTCGAGTTCGTCACAGGCAAATGATCTGAGAACCTACAGTTTTCGTCTCTGCTCTCCCGGTGCTTGAGTGATTAAAATGGATATTTTACCTTCTTCGTGAGTGAAGAAACGGGAATCTTACTCAATAGTGAAATAAAATATACATAAAAATGTTTTATTTTATTTTATTTTATAGGTTTTCAGCCAATGAGTATGTCCGCTACTGCTGCAACTTCACATTTTTCAGTCATGTATGACCTGATAATATGGATTTACTAAGAATTGGAAATGATTTAATAGGAAATGGTATTTGATAGTATGCCGGAATTGGTTGCCATACCTTGTATTAAATTGCTTTTACTAAAACTTGCCAATATAATATTTTGTTAGGGCTTTCACCGCAACAATGTTCTTGGGCATACCCAGGTGCAAAGGTCAAATACCAACAAAACCATAAACCAGCAAACTACATGCCGGTTTAATATAAACGTAATTACTATTACTCATTTTTCAAGAATTATGATACAATAAACTTATTGTTTTGGCGATTGCTTACCAAATCTTACCGGCCAACTGATTCCCAAGCTGAAAAATACTAAGTCTAATAAATAATCCATGCACGATCAAGTAACTTACCTGCTCGTATATTTAAGGGTCTAGCTTCGGGAATTGCACTTCTTTTAAAAATCATAGACGCTAGCAGCTCACAAGGCACCAAGGTATTTGAAAACGGCTAAAATAACACCACTTTTTAAAACCATAGACAAAGACGAACCGAGCAATTATAGACCTATTTCTCTCACATTCACTTCATACAAGGTTATGGAACATATAGTCGTAGACGATCGTGAGAAGCCTCGACAACCAGGAGGTTTTGATGAGAAATAAGCACGGTTTCCGAAAGGGCAAATCCTTCGAAATGAAACTAAAAACAAGGGTAAATGTGGGAATTTGTGGATAAGTTAACGAAAAATTAGAAATTATGCGATGAATAGGTCAAACAGAAATGTTATCTTTCGCAGGTTAGGCCTCAATTAGAATATGCTACTAGTTAATGGAATCGTCATGAAGTGGTATTTATTGCCGAATTGGACCATAGGCAGAGTAGAGGAGATAGATTCCTAAAAAGTTGTTATGATAAACTTAGTAGGGTGACCAAAATATTAGAAGATCATTGCCCCCTTGCAATGCAGTAGAAGATATGATTCCTATAAAATTAGAGAGATCAAGTGTAGAATAGGAAAATTTAAGTGATATTTTTGCTATGATCAATATGGGAGCCGAATAACGTTGTCCGACGCTCGTGAATATCTCGGCAGATGATTAGTTAGGGGATGACCAGTTTGGGTTTATGAAGGGGTGAGGTTCGCACGATGCCATTGAAATAATGATATCACTTAAGGAATATAAATTACAATCAGGACGTATGTTTCGTACATTTTTAAAAGACGACTGATAGAGTGAATTGGGAGAAACTAATGTTACTCTTACAGAAAATAGAAATACATATAGATTGGACGGACAGGAGGGTAATTTGCAACATGTATCGTACATGTCTTAGACTGCTGAGGTGCGAGTGGAGATCGGAGAGCCTGGATGGGCAGTGTTAGGAAGATCTGTAAGGTAGGGTTTCCCATTATAACCGTTGCTGTTCAACGTATATGGAAAAGAAATGATTAAAGAGGCATGGGAAGAACTGGAGGTAGGAAAGAAAGTCGGTGTGGAATTCGTAAAACTTGCTGATGACCAAGCTCTAGTTGTCAGTCAGCCAAGGGCCTGCAAGCATGGCTGAATGAATTGTAAATTCAGTGCGATAGATACGGTATGATATATATCGACAGTGGGATATTGAAGGCTGTGATAGGGAGGAGAATGTCAGGCAAACGGGAAAAGGGCAGAAATAGCATAGGGATGATGGACGGGATTAAGAGAGTAAGGAAATACATAGAGATTAGGAGGGGCTTTTGGTAGAATAGGCTGTTGGATTGTGTTTTGTTAGGAGATACAAAATATTTAACTGGTAGTTGTGTCCATCTAAAACCTACCTTAACCAGTAAATTACCTAATAATAATATAAATTACCAAGGATACAATCCAGCAGCCGCCGGTTTTCGTAGACCCAGAATGTTACATCAATTTCTAAAAATAAATATTTGTCAAAATGTAACCATAACTGATGCTGAATTCATGTTACGTCAGAAGGCTCAAATTTCGTTTAACGGATTAATGGAAAAAATAATTACATGCGCTATAAATGCAGAAGTTATTCTCGTTTTCTAAATTGGCGAGGAAATGGCACCATGGTAGTTAGAAAGGTTCTCGGAATCACCTCAAGACGTCAACTAGCGCAACGAGTATCTCGCGTAGTAATAGGTAATCCTTTATGAGTAAACATGTAACGCGTCAGTGCTCTTGGAAGAGTTCTCTTCTGTTGTTGTTTCCGTGTTGTTATTCCGTTATAATGATTTTTGAGATTGGAAAAAGATTAAAATTTGAGCAGGGATATAGTACTTCGTAAAGAAAGATATGAAAGCAAAGGAAATTCAGCCGATTTTCAGAACACTTTTAGGGACTCTGCTCCTTCATATTCATATACTATTTATAAAGGCTCACACAACTTTAGGTTTGGTCGGTATATGGTCGTATCTTAGCTGATGTTCCGCGAAGTGCTCGGCCAAAATGTGCCACTACCTCAGACATTACCGCAAAGTTCCTAAAATGGTTATTGAGGATCGCCGACTGTAAGTGCAAGAAATCATTGAAACTGTAGGGATGTCATCTCAACTGGCAAACGAGATGACATTCATCGTATCGTATTTTTACAATGGAATTGGGTATGAGAAAATTATATACTACATGGGTTTCGTGACTCTTGATGCAGGATCACAAACGCATCGGAATGAATTTTTTTTAAAAATGTGTAACCCGCTTTAATGGTAAACAACATGACTTTTTGTTTCAGGTTGTGAGAGAATCTTGGGTGCATTTTTATGACCCAGAGACATACAACAGTCAAAGCAGTGAAAGCATGTTGTTTCCTCCACCTCCATCAAAGAAAGCAAGGACAATACGATCGGCCGGACAGGTGATGCCTACAGTTTTCTGGGATGGGAAGTTGATTCTGTTGATTGATTATCTTCCCACTGGTGAAACAATTACTGGACAGTACTACGCTAACCTCCTGGATCAATTACAACCAAAATATACACAAAAAAAGACAAGATTTAGAAAGGAAGAAAGTCATTTTTCATCAAAACAATGCACGACCACTTATAAGTATCATTGCCATGACAATAATGCGTCAACTAAGATACTATTGGTTGGTACACCCGCCTTATTCGCCTGATTTGGCTTCATCAGATTTCCCTCTATCTCCCAAGCAAAATTTTCCACGGCGGACGGAGATTTCCTTCAAATATCGAAATAACAACCGAAATAGGCGGGTATTTTGCAAGACTGAAGGAAACTACTTTTGTGACGGGATTAAGACAATGGAATATCGCTGGACCAAATGGACTAGTGTACAGGGAGCGTAGATTGAAAAATAAAAAAAAAGTTTCACTGAGGTAAGTTGTTTATCTGTGCCATTCTGAGAACTTTTCTAAATCCCCTCAAACATTTTCTATCAGTCCCTTGTTCGTACAGAGAAACAGATGGTGAGGAAAATATAACATTTTTTTTAGAACCAATGGAAGTTCATTTATTTGAACAAGTATTCCACGATAAGAAACCTCCTTGAGGCAAATTGTCTTTCTCTCCAAAATGTACAAGCAAATTTCAAACTTTGAGATGCCCTGTAAATCAAAGGTTTGATTTTTTCAGTTCTTTTATTTCAAGTAGCTGTCAGGTGAGCTTTTCATATTATTTTGCTTTCAATTACTCAACATTAAAAAAAGCCATTAAAATAAAAACTTAGCTTTCTACAGAGCTTGTTATACGCTGGCCCACACCAAGGATCGCGACCTTGCTGAAAGACAATATTGATACGCGTTAATTCTTTTAGAGATTTCCTAAGATGGCAGATAAAAAAAGACACTATGGTGTTGAAAGATGGAATCCAGACTGTTAATTTTGGCCAAGGTAATATTTTATCTTAGTTCAGGCAACTCTAATAGGCAACTTTAATATTTTTTTTAAACTGAGTACATGTATGATTTTTTAAATCATACGAGAGAACAAATTCTAAACGTCTTGCGCTTCCTTCCTGCTGAAAACTGCTCCCTTATCTGATACTCTACTCTACAGGGTTCGTCCAGAATATAAATGTACTGAGCTCAGGAAAAAAAATTTATTATACTTTTACATATCTTAAGTTAATATTCCTCAAAATAGGACCCTTGTGAGTCGATACACTTGTTCCAGCGGCGTTCCCATTCCTGGAACGCTCCCGCGAAGGCATCATCGGGAACCTCTCGAAGACACGTCGTTACGGCCTCTTTGATGGCGTCCAAAGTCCCGTATCGCGTTCCTTTCAAACTCTTTTTTTTCTTCGGGAACACAAGGAAGTCCGGTGGTGCCAAGTCCAGACTGTAGGGCGGGTGCGGCAGCGTTGCCACGCCGTGCTTGGCCAAGAAGTCTGACACGACAAGCGCGGTGTGAGACGGCGCATTGCCGTGATGCAGCCGCCAGATGTTTTTTATCGCTGGCCGGACGCGGGCGACTCGTTTTCGAAGCCTGTCGAGCACTTGGACGTAAAATGCAGCATTTACAGTTTGTCGTTCAGGTACAAATTCGTAGTGGACGACTCCCCTTTTGTCAAAAAAGACAATGAGCATCTTACACTTATTTTCCGGACGAACCCTGTATGTTCCTATGTTTCGTTGGAAAATTAAGGTCAGCAAACCGGTTTTAAAGGAGTCATGACCTCCGAGACTTCCCACGAGCCCTGAATTCTCGCATGGTATACATTGAAATGATAAAAGATAATAGATTTATTGATTAATCGTCTGCCAAGCATTAAAATTCCAGATATAGGGTTATTGAAATATATGACCTGCACTTCAGCAGAGCGTATTGATCCTTTCAGTCGGGCAAATCGTAATGATAAATATGAGAGATGTGATTCTCCAGAAATCACGTATAGAGATCTCGAGCCCAGGGGATTCCACTTTGGACGTGTGAAACATC
Source organism: Hetaerina titia (assembly GCA_037158775.1). Lineage (NCBI taxonomy): Eukaryota > Metazoa > Arthropoda > Insecta > Odonata > Calopterygidae > Hetaerina > Hetaerina titia. Next base: position 71,813,425 of record CM073772.1, on the reverse strand, counting down.
TCACAGCAAGCGCGTGAATCCAGGAAGAGAAGCAAACAGAGAGTGGTGAGGGATACCCCGCGTAACTTTCCACGCCCTTCCTCTCTTATCCCACGCTCGATAGTTTGCAGGTCGCTGATGTTGATAACCATATTGAGCCACCTCATCTCCATAGCACCCCCTGGCTTCCCACAAGGATAAAGTTTCTCCAGTTTCCAACAAGTTCTCAACCACCGTGGGAGTACGTGAGGATAGACGTCCTTTGAAACACTCCTAATAGCAATGGACCATTAGTGCCTATGCGATAATTTCTTTTCAATTCTCGCCTACATGCTTGCCTAGAGCTTCACCAGTCCAAGCATATACCCACTCCTCTTTCTTTCTATCCCGACCATGTGGGGGCTAAGCTTACCTTCCTAAAATATCGCTTGTTGCTGAAGGATGAACCACGCCTAAAATATACATATGATGTGTCCTCGGAACTAAAGAGAAAATTTTAGCTTTTCTTTTGCAAGTTAATTTAAAAAATTAATATCAGAAGGGGGAAAAGAATATTCTATATCAATTCTTGGTCATCATATACAGGTATTGATGAACACTGAAATGATATTATCATTTCAGTGATCTATGTGGCCAGTTCTATAAATATGTTTTTTCTGTTGTAGACTTTCATGAGGAGTGCTTCCTTGCCTCTCCTGATAATACAGGTCGAGTCAAAACACTTCATTTTATAAACAACGCTTATATTGAAATATAATTTTTGAGAGGTTTCCGTTAAAAATAAAAGGCACGATATAAGAGTACACTTTCCTCATCAAACGCCTAACTTACAGTCTATTAAAAAATAGTAAATCAAAAGTGCCATTTCCTTATATAATTAGATTTTTTTTTCTTTCGCTGCCTATGAATGGGGAAATAAATGGGAAGCATTACAAAAAGAGGTGCCATAGCAGTTGAATGCCTCCTGCCTTTTCCAAAGAAATCCATTGCATATGATCCTGATACTGGAAATGGAACTAGAGCGGAACAAAAGATTGGATTCGGAAAAAAATGCGATTTTAAAAAGAGCTGTGGCCCGGTGAACGATGTTAATTAAAAAAAAACAGCAATGAATACACATACCCCTTTAAAGAATGAGAGAATTTACAAATAAATTTCTTGGTATTCAACCTATAATACAAACGTTTGGAAATTGAATAATCAGAAATTAAGTATGTCCCGCCACACGTTTGTTAAAGAAGATATCTCAGCTCTTGAAAATAAAGTGAGATTGAGATTTCCCCAGCATCAAATGTTGCATCAAAACAATTAGAATTATCCAAATAATCGAAAAAATTATCTCTATGTTTTCACGGAAAATATTCACATTTAAAATTTTAACTTAGTGCCATTCTCATGCTATATTTTCAATGCTTTTTTATTTTCTCTGGTTAGATTAAGTTTTTTTTGCTTCCACCTGATGGTGGATTTTTAAGTGTTATATTTATTTATTTGCGCTTTTTTGAGAGAAATCAATTTGTGTTTTAATACGGGAGAATATTCTTCTTAAAATAATAAAAGAGACTTAAAATGATTTTACTCATAAAAAGTTTAGTTCTACGAGATAACTGGGTTTGAGTAAGCAAAAAGTGACTATTGTCAAGCTCTCTGTGAGTTTGGCACAAACTGGAACATAATATGGCACTAGAGAAAATAAATTAAACTGCAAAAAATAACTTTCCTTAACATTCATCGATTGTTAACAATATAATTTGAAATTGAAATTATCCGTTTTTCATTTAAATTATGATTCATTTTAGGCAAAAATTCACGGAAAAGACCGGGTTCCGATTTGCCGTTTAGATCCCATTACCGACATTAATGTTGTTTTATCTCTTTGAGTCTGCATGGATATTGAGAAAACTTAGGAAACCGAAGGATTTTTATTTTGAAATTTAATATCGGTAAATTTTAGAGATTGTGTGAAAAAAACTGCCGAAAATAATTTTGGGTTCTTCGACTTAACCCTCTTTAGAATGATACGATGAAAATAAGTTTTGTATTTTATTAAGGAAGACAGACTAATTTATCGCCAAAGTTTCAATTTCCTCTCTCAAACGTTTGGCGAATAATACGAAAGGTTTCACACTTATTGACTGATTGGTTAATACATTCCTCAGGTGATCTTAAATATATTAGTTTTTAGTCTAGTTTTAGGTTTTTAGAACCCTTCAAGCTGCCATATCTGGGGTTTGTGGCAAGCGGTGATTACTCACAAGAATATTTTTTACCAGAAATACTTTTCCCCAATAATTGGAACGCAATTGTATCTGCTTTATTTACTTTAAAAATATTTATGCGGAAAAGGCAAGCGCTCAATGTGCAAATAATACTTATTTTGGGTTATCTCTCTAAAAACGATTTACTACAATTCAAAAGTTGCCTAGGAGAGAGTGTTTGGAAAATTTTTTACAATATAATTAGGAAAGTAAGCTTAATGTTTATTAAAACGTTTAGTTAGAATTTTATAATGGAAACCATCCGTACCGTACCATATGTATAAACTGCCATAAGAGCTTAATTTTCATTAAAAGGATCATTAAAAGTTACCTTTAAAAACTTGTAATCGGAAATGCAACTTCGAGAAGGGATTCCCCAAATATTGTGATACGTCGTGTACAGTAGATGCACGCTTCATCAGGCTACTAAAAATTATTAAAATCTTTCAGTCCAATTAAGAGTATATGGCGTTCCGAATTACTAAAACTTCTTAGGAAAGGAAATGCAGGGATTAGAGAAAAAGGTATAACATCCGAGAATTAAAATTCTAACTGTATAGAAAGACGCAAGAATACAAGAAATTCCCCTCCTCGCAGATGTGTGAAATTAATACACTGTCGGTCTTAGTATTAGATAAGCTTTACCCACACCTGTCAAATCAACCTTCCGGCTGATGACTGATATTTTCTGTTATTAATTAATGTATCAAATATTTATGTATCAAATTAACGAGAATGCAGAAATAGCAAAAAGTCTAGTGAGAAAAAATAATTTCGTTACCTTTTTTAACAAATTAATGTAACATTATAATTATCAAATACGATCCCGAGTTTTTTATTAATGTGAATTTATAACCATGTTTTATTTGTTTTTGTGAAACGGGGGGAGAGAATAATCACACCACTTCAATCATTCTAATTCCTCATAATTGTCTCCGTGCCTTTACGACGTGCGTTGACTGCGTTCATCCACCCTCATCCTCCGTCAAATGCAACGGGGAAGTCAATAAAGTGAGAGAGTAAACACGGAGAAAGAGGTATATGTCGGAGGTGACGGACGAATGAGACAGGGGGCGATAAGAGATGAAAAATAAGCGAATTTCCCGATGCTCTCATACTCATTGACGAGGAAATTTATGATGGCTATAATTTCATGAAATGGCTGCTGTTCACTTTCGACTTTTGAGGAAAGGGAGAGGTATGTGTGTGGAAAGGGAGAGGTATGGGTTTGGAGTGGGTTTAGTTACTGGTGAGGGAAGGATTCGATGTGAGCTGTGTGACTCATATAGGATGCGGTGGCGTGGTTTCATCCCAGAGGTGGAGGGATGAAACCACGCCAGATATGATGTCAGATGGCGGACGTGGAGGAGTTCTTCGCCCTTAATCGGGGTTATAAATTAACAGCCCTCAAATTGGAGGACGTCATGTCTCCTCCCAATGGAAGTTTTGTTGGCCGAAGCCATTTTCGAGGCGTGCGTCGACGTCTTCGAAACCGATCTCCCGTCTTTAGCTGTCTCCACAGCTAATTCACGGAGCTTGCTCCCTGCTGTATGACATGAAGCGGCCAAAGTTTCATGATTTTCACGTCGTGGTGAAAGGAGAGATCGTTCTAGTGGGTGGCAGTGCCGTACGCTAATCCGAAATAACGGACCGCAAGGCTCTTCAGGTGAAGGGGTCAGTGAATATTACCTGGGTGCTCAAAGTCGCGGTTCTGTCCATTAGAAGATACGAGAGTTGATGTGCCTCTGATGAAGTGTCTGGACGGGTTTATGTCGTGAAAATACCATCCACTCGGCGTGCCCTTCTTGGATGAAATTTTTGGACTGCAGTGAATTTTATACGCTGCCATAGGCTATACTCGTTCCCTTTTCCTTTGTGACATAATAATCATTGGGCAAGGTTACCAGCATTTTTTAGCAAAACGTCATTTGGTGCTGTCAGCAAGATCCAAGAAGCCTTTAGGTTTTGCTGTTTTGGCCAGCATATATATGTTAGTAAAAGAGCTGGAATATTTATATACTTGAGATCAACATGCGTCCAGAGTCTATCTAATTTATTCGTTGAAGAAACAATCAAAACTAATTTTTTTACTGGAAAAGAGTATCTCAAAGAGATACTGTATTTCATCCATCAAAAATATAAAAAATCGTCGTAAAAGTTCAATTTAAAAATTATTATCATATATACATAAGACTAGAAGTTTTATAGCACATGTCACAGGATTGTCAATGATTTTATTATATTTATTCCTATTATCTACGTGACAATAGAGAAATTATATGAATTCTCCCCTTTCAGCTTTAAGCTTAGTTGATAAAAGTGCGTTATAGGTTCCTTTGCTGAAATATCTCAAGCAATAATAAATAGTTCCATGTTATTTAACTGTTTCATGTTTCATTTTATAAAACTTACCAATGTTTTTCACATATTTGACGGTGTTACTGAATAATGAAAACAATATATCCGCAAATGTAGGATCAGAAGTATATCAAATCATAAAATAATAATTTAATTATGCAAAATTGCCAAAAAAATTTAAATGTTTGTTAAAAACATCAAATGTACTTTTTAGCTGATCTTACATTGATTTAACTTCCAATGAATATATAATTCTTGCGGAAAAAAACAAAGGGCGTTTTTCGATAATTATTTTCATTAATGACTATGTAAACTCAGCTAAAGGCAACTTTCAAGAAAGCGAGAAGAATCGTTTTGATAAATATCTATGAAACTTTTGCGTCCTAAGTTTCTGTTTATCAAGGGCTATTATATTTAGATACTTAAACGAATCGTTACGCTTAGGTTTAATGCTTTTAAGCTATGGGTGAATACCAAGAGCTTAAACATTCGAAACTCTAAAATAAGACTAAAAAAAATGAACAAATTTAATCAAAAGCAATTTATGATTGTGGAATAATTCTCTATTCATGTGTCCGTGTTTATGTTGACTCATTATTGAAGATTCATGACACTCTTTTCCAAATTATTTGATGAGCCATACTCTATAGCTGCCCGTGCTCACTTTTGTCCTCTCAACGCGCTCAGTGTAGGTAGTTGTTTCGAAATGCGTAAAATTAGGAAACTCAGTCGCGTAATGAGCCACTAAGATTAATGCTGCAGCTTTGACACCTACCTTAACAGCTTCTCCGTTTACATAAATGCCCAACTTCGTCAAAACGGTCTCATTTGCTCTCACTGGTAAGTGGATTGCTAGATTTAAGCACCAATGAACGTCATGACTTCATGTATCCAAGCTATAAAATTTGTGCAGATACAGAGGGTTTTCTGCTTGATGGCTTTTTCGTGAAAGTTCCATACCATGTACCAGATAGAAATTCCATCTATCCCATCCATATCATTAGGACATTGGATAAAAATTTTCTTCCAATTTTATTGTGGAATTAATAAATATAGATGTTACTCTTACAGTATTTATGAAAGAATTAAGTGATCAACACTTCGTTTCTCATTCAAAATTCTCTAATGATCATTTCAAAATACTTATAGTATTGGTTTGAACTGGAGCTACGCCATTACTATTCATGATAATCATTAATTTTTATTTTATTTAAAAATAAAAAGGTAGATATTTATTCTTATCTTCCAGTATTCCTTGAAGCATAGCTAATAAATAGTTAATAAAACTACGTTTTAGGTCTCAATTCATAAATGAACAGATGACAGTGGATTGTGGATAAAATTACGCTCTATTCATGTGTTGAAATTCACTAGTAACAAATTATCTTCCAAAATAATATACGCATTAGGAAAATGGACTTTGCTGATTGGAATTTGATTTGTCTGAATGAGATAAGGTTTCATGCGTTAATAAGCTGATTTAATTATTCTTTTTGGGTTTCCAGTTTTATCGATCGTTGAGCACTTAATTCACCATCAGAGACTTTGTTATCAGGTATTGCTAAGCCTTTTAATAAGATTAAGTTATTTGTTGTCATTGCGTTCATTAATCGATTCTCGGCCCCTCTATCCATGCTTAATCTTGTTTATTAGCCGTAGGAATGGACTCATTTCTGCCAAAATTAAGTTTGTGCATCGTTTTCATCGTTTTGAAAAAGTGCATTACTTTTAACATTAATTTATACCTTAGATATGGAATTTGATACCCATAGATAAATAAATGGAAAATGCCACAATTCACCACTTCAATGCTAAATTTCCCTCTACCAAGAGTATTTAATTTTTTCAGTAGTTTTGATCGCGAAAAAACTTGGGGAAATATTATTAACTTTGTTGATGAATTTAAATCTCATGAGGTGAACGGCGAAGTACAAGATAAACATGCTTATAAAAACTAACTGGTGGAGTTGAAATTCTGCTTTTCATTTCGCTTTACATATTATACAGGTGTTACTGTGTCATTACCTGTTCCGTTTAAAGGAAATGCGCTTTGAACCTTCGGTAAATCAAAACCCTTCTGGTATAATAGCAGCATCTAATGATTATTCAATCTATGGCTGTAATATTTATACACTTTGTCAATGGCTCCTGATCATTGAACTTATATTGATTATTATCTTTTGCTAAATCCAACCCGATTCTCGGAGTCGCACTCGTAATCCTGTGCCCCTCTTCCCGTTGAATTCGCTGACCAAACTCTTCTCAAACCGGACCTAATTCCTCCGAATATGTCCGGCGAGTACAATTTTCTTCAATCACTTTCCGGTAGGTTTATTCGTTCATCCATGATGAATTATAATTTTTCACGTAACAATATGCAGAGTGCGGCAGCATAACTTCTTTTTTTTTTAGAGCGTTTTCCGTTTGAAAGAATGAAGTTATGTTGCCGCTAACTTTTAAAGTGATGCTGAACACGTCTATTAATAGTGTTACTCAATAACATTAGTATAATTGTTTATATTGTGTTAATTGTTTCTTTAATATGCGAGAAAAATAGTGTAATAAAAGGGTAAACAAATTAAACGAGTTTAATGAAGTTTTATTGCATACATTAATTGTTTGTCAAGCAAGAATGCGGTTTAAATTTCAGGAAATAATAACATCCTCCTTAAGTGCATCCTCCTCAGAAAGTAGAGTTCTTTGCCCCCGCATTTGATGTAATATGTATCACATCTCACGTGCCTGGTTTTGTTCGTGGATTGACTTTACTTCCGCATGTCTCTCGGGGTTTCATCGAAAACTCTCCCCTTGAGTGGGCCCTCGGCGTGCGCAACTCCCTTTTATTCTGCCTATAGCGCCTTAAGACGCCATCCACTCTACCTCCCGGGGGGGGGGGCGCATTTTCCTTTCTTTTGTTGCCGTGACAGTTATCGCAGCGGGCATAGACTTGAGCTTGATTGAACAGTGAAAATTATTGTCCGAATCTTCCCACTCCACCCGTCCTACTCTTTCATAAAGATGATAATCAATTAATCAATCCTCCACTTCCACTTTCTATCCTTCCTCCCACCGTGCCCTTTCTCCCCACGGGAGCCTTATGGCGGGATTAGTCAACACGTGGAGGGAGTTAATCAATCGCGGGAGTGGGCGGGGGAATATCCCACCACTACAGCTACGAGGAAACCTTTGCTCTCCAGTGTGGCGGATGAGCGGAAGGAAGGAAGGAATAGCCCGACGGAGGGCACCGCGGGAAGAGATAAATATTTGAGGAATGGAGAAAGAGGGAAACGTGGGTTGAGGAAGATATGAGGGGGAGTGAGGGAGGAGGGTAGCCGATATTATTTCCGTAGCGTGGCGTGAGCGAGGAGGGCTAATACCCCGTGATGGGGGAGTAGATAGGAATTGAGAAAAAGAAGAGAGAGGTGGAGGAGGATTTCCGTTCGTGTGATCTTAGACGGTAAAAATTGGAGTGATACGAACTGAGGCGTCAGAAGTCGAGGGGACTCGTGACGGACGGGCGTTCGTGTTACTGTTATTAGCAGTTCGTGTTATTAGCAACGTGGGTGTTATACTTTTAGCAGAAATAATAGTTTCTGGAAACCAGGGTATAATTAAATTCCAGAAAATATTATTAAAACAGAGCTAATTTTTAGCACATCTCGAGTCATAGCCGTAGCAAGCCTGAGATTAATTGGATTTCGGCTAATATAAAAAAATTGAGGATCATTCTGATGATTTTATCAATCCTGATTTGTTAACTTCTTTAATATCATGATATTTTGAGATATCAGAAGGATCTCCATAAAATATCGACCGGATTGGTCTTTAGTGGTAGTTGCTGTCCCGAGTTATCTTGTGGGTTACGAATTCTGCGTGGGTTGAAGTTCGGGTCATGTTAATTTCGGTCGTTTTATCTTCTCAAATACAACATGGTGAAAGAATGCTTAGTTCAAGAACTAATTGTTGGAATCTTTAAAAAATAAAGAAAAACACTGAAATTTCTGACGCGTGTAGAAAAAATAATTAATTGAATAGTTTTCAGGGTAAAAAACAGCGTATAGTGATTATAGAAAGGCAGTAGTCATATTTGAAAGATATTTAAAAAAGTTAACCCTAAAAGAAATTGATCTGTGGATACGGAATATTAACACACACTCAAGTTTTACCAGTTTTGTGAGGTTTCCAGGTGAGGCCTCTTATATATATGAGTCGTATATAAGACTCACTTATATATCTCTGGCTCACTCTTTTGTTTCTTGGAAGACTAATTTTAACAATAAAAATTTAGCGCCATACATTCGTATAGTGACAGTCTTAGGGTCACATTAAGGAAGGTTCACGACTTCAAAGGTAATAAGCACACGCATTTTTATAGGTGTTTTCTGTGAGACGAGATACAGTTCGCTATAGGTTTCCGTACGTAGCCTAGTTAGAAGACTAACTTCAAATCCCAAAAACGTACGTTGGGTTTTTAAGCAAGTTTATCTGAAGGAGAAGAGATGCTATAAACCGCTGTTATAAGTTCACTATTAGAACCTCCAAATTTTTATCCAGCTATTCTGTGTCAAAACATAACCGATTATACTTTTATCTTTGAAAATATTTATAAGCATCTACGAGTATGTCTGGCTTAACAAGCTATTAGAAAATACTGAAGAGGCCATACAAATGCCATTCATTTCTTTCGCGTATCCTCAATTGGAATATTTCTGTACGAAACTTAAAGCGTGACCAAATAAATGTAGGGAAGAAAGAGTTACCCGCGAAGCCCTATTAGTTGACCAAAATAAATTATTTTAGGCATACACTCAGTTATCTCCCAGGGTGTTTGCCCTTTCTAATATTTTATGCTGTCGCGCTAACTCGTTTCAATTTCCACTGTTACCCGTAATGAAACATATTTATCATTTATTTATGTTATTCCCGTACCAATCGAAATTATAATTGGAGGGAAAAACACGTTTTATCGTAATACGGTGTTACCAGCTACCTAAATTTTGTAATGCATTTCTAATTCTGTGAAAAAATATGTAATTATTTTTGCTTACATGAACTATTGTAGAATTGATTTAATACTCACGAAATTGTAGTAATTTTATTGGTTGAAGCATGAGCTGGTGTTAGCTTTTACCCCTGGCCATAGGCTGACATGTGTTGATATAATTACTCAGCTTAACTTATTGAAGAGACAAGTTTTTCATTTTCAGAGATATTTGTATACAGCTGAATTTTTGAATATATAGGTAATCAATGTATTCTCGTTGTATTAGTTCAATCTATCTACATTGTCATTGGTGGTTAGCCGATGGCATTGGAAAAAAGTGTAGTAAATATACGTTTGAAATTCGATACATTTATTCAACTGTGCTAGGCTTAAAATGGTTAAAAATATTCTAACAAATAAAAGCTTTTCATCATGCAATTGTTTACACGGCCTAAGGGGATGGGATGACAGTAAAATTTGAAAGTGCACACTGTTTTTTTTTCATACATATCAGATTCATTAAACCGGTCCTGTTATTAGGGATTCCAATGCCTCAAAGGTAAGGAAAAATAATGCATTTGCTTTCAATCTATGCTCTTCATGGGAAGTTGGCTTTAATGATATCTATTATATGGGATGGAAAGCAAAAGAGGAAGCATATGGATATTTTCCTTGCCACGAATATGGGTGGACTTATTAATTACGCAGAGTTGAATAATGGTTGCTGCCTGTACTCATATAACGCGGTGAAAATGTATGGCCTTTTAACTTTTATGCATGTTGCTTTTTCTTAATTTAGGCTGAGTTTCAATATGGTTGAGAAAAACCACGTTTTCTGTGACAAACTGTTAGTACGCAACCGCGCAGAAGAACCAATCAGTGGCTGAGATACGTTAAGAATTTAGAGATTCACGTAATTAATGAACATCATGGAATATCGGCAGGTGCACGTGCAAGTAATACTTGAATGATTCCCAAAGTTATCGATGAGTAAATGTAATCAATGTTTTCGATACACCAGCTTAATTGCGAAATAAATTTATGAACACGTGAGATTATTTCTTTTCGAGTCAAGGGGCTATTTTGCCCAAATCTAATCGTTAAAAAAACCGCGTCCTCATCTCTTGCGAAAAAAATCGCTCAAGTTATTCCATTGGTTTTTTCCAACAAATTTCATGATTTTAAATTAGTCCTAGAAAATATACCACAGTTATCAATCCGAAAGTCCGTTTGTTAGGTGTGAGCACAGCTCACGTAGTACTAAGCTCAACGGTGTGGAAATTCAGACATCTCGGTAGGGGGGCCAGTTCCTTTCTCTTTGTCGCCTATAGCTTGCCAGGATTCTGGTCCCCGAAAAATCTCACAGACTGGGTGAAACTGCGAGTGGTCAAAGGCGTCACCTTGAATCAAACCATGCCCTTTGGTTAACAGCCTCTCTACCTAGCACGTGCAATCTAGTAAGTATGTATAGTTTTAAAAGTTTAATTTAATAATTCTCTGGCTTTCACTACGTTATCACTTTTACTTCAAATAAAACCAGAAACTTTTCAATTTACTTGTTGTTGCATTCTCAGCGAATGAATCGCTCTCGGCGTAGCAGCTTCGCTAAACTCAATCGCGTCTCACTATAAAGAAGAAGACCTTTAAACTTTTTTGGTTTTAAAGGTCTTCTTCTTTCTGAGTTGTTTGGCCATTTATTTTATTAAAAAAAATTGGCGAACAGCGTTTCACTACAGGGTTCGTCCGGAAAATAAGTGTACTGAGCTCAGGAAAAAAATTTATTACACTTTTACATATCTTAAGCTAATATTCCTCAAAACAGGACCCTTGTGAGTTGATACACTTGTTCCAGCGGCGTTCCCATTCCTGGAACGCTCCCGCGAAGGCATCTTCGGGAACCTCTCGAAGACACGTCGTCACGGGCTCTTTGACGGCGTCCAAAGTCCCGTATCGTGTTCCTTTCAAACTCCTCGTTATCTTCGAAAACAGAAACGTTCTTTAAAAAATGTGGATCATTTTTGCAGTGATCCGCAAGTTGTGTCGCGATTTCCAAACGATTGAGTCTTTGATCATCACTGAGCACTTTCGGCACCAACTTTGCACAAATTTTTCGCATCTGTAATTGGTCGCTAATAACCTCGTGCACTATTGTTTTTGGCACATTGCACTGCTCTGCTATCATCCGAACACTAAGACGACGATCAGAGTTCAGTACATTGCGAACTTTTCGCACATTTTCGTCGGTGAGTGTCGTTGATGGGCGTCCAGGCCGTGGTTCGTCGTCGACCTCTTCTCTGCCCTCCACGAACATCTTGTGCCACCAAAAGATCATGTTTCTGGACTTGGCTGACTCCCCGTAAGCCTGGTTAATCATACCGACAGTTTTGGTAGACGATTTCCCAAGCTTTACCGCAAATTTGATGGAATAACGCTGCTCCAAAAACTTCGGCATCGCGTTCCGTGATGTGGGTCGAGCGTGGAGGTTCGCGTTAACAGAGCTCCTCACTACACCACAGCTCAGAGCCGACTGCCTTTTTCAGTATCGCTTGCCAACATACCCCCCTCCAATGGTAGCCTGTCAGAGCGGTGCTGGACGCGCCTGGAGCGCCGAGAAAAAATCAGTACAATTATTTTCCGGACGAACCATGTATTCAACGATTGAGAGGTTTTATTAGAGGAATAATTTATTTTCAAGTTCACTGCGAATGTATGGTAGGTGGCTGTAACTCCATTAGAAGTAATTTTTGGAGAGACTCAATAATATTTGCTCACTCCGAACTTTAATTCTGATTTTCGGAGGAGAAGAAGACTTAAATGGGTATGACTTTGACGAAAAACGTTTTATGGATTCATTTTTTATGAAGTTACCTCACATTAAAAATTAGGATGATTTCAGAATGCTGAAATGGATAAAATTTAATCCGATGGCGTAAATCTATTACTCTCTCCACACTTTTCCCGCAATATCGGAGGGGTCCTAACTTCCCCAAACATGCTCCATGGAGGAGCAGAAATTATTGGTCGTGGTTACGTTTTCAATAATGAAAATTTTTTGAATTTGAAAATTAAACTGGAAGCTTTAGGCTCATTAAAAGAGTCAGTTTAACAAAGTATCCATTTCACGTTAAGGTCGTCGCTTAAATGAAACGTTTTTGGTGCTTTTCTGGGCATAATTAGAAAAAGAAAAGACACTCTTGTTATTTTTGAATGTTTAAATTTACTACGAGGAACTGCTGAATATCATAGTCAAACTTTATTAAGATATTCACTAAGTTCAGAGAAAACATCGCTATCCATGACTTTTCCAAAAAACGCAAAGTACAAAGGTGTAAACCCTCGTAATTAATCTGAATAGAACGTTGTACCCTTGAATTGAAAAATTCTGACATTGTAAAAATACGGTTAGAGATTATTAATCGACATCCTTAACCCTCGATGTGAAAATGCAGGCCTCAGTCTTCATAAGTTTATTCACGATGCTTTAAAGGTAGCGGTGAGCTGTCGTAGATGTCAATAAACAATGGCGTAACGATCATTCCTCACACACACTCACAAGCTTGTTCTCAAAGACTTGGTATTGAACGATTAGACGGGCGATCGTCAATGTCAACAACAAAGTTATTTTAGGAGCAATAAATCGCACATTAATATGAGGACTTAGCATGAATCAGTGAGGCAGTGGTAAGGTCAGGTGATATCAAGGAATGTAAAGGAGAAGGAGGAAAGGGGCCGTGGTATGACACCACAGCAGCCCTCTGGATGCTTGACTGAGGCCAGGAAATGTGATATGAAGGTTGGTACTAATTCAGGAGGTGCGTGGGGTTTGAAGATAACTTGAGTCAAATTAGGTACCCCGTATTTGGATGCCATTATATTTTCAGTTTGTCCGTCTGTCTTTGAAGTATGGGGAGAACTTCCGTTTTATTTGTGCTTGGCTCCCTTAAAAACCCGTGGTGTGGTCAAAGGGACCAAGGTTTTGGGTACGGGCCCGCCCTAATGTAATCCAGCAGGCTACTTGTTTTTGCAAGTTCATTCCTATACCCCGGCTTGGCGTCAACTGGGCTCTTCATTCGGGTCTTCCTGAAATGGAAAGCTCATTTTCCCTCACCATTCGCCGCTTCTCGTTCAAGCTCCGATTACCAGCTTTAAACGAATGTGGTGTTGGAAAACATCAAAATTTAATGTTTGCGTGTAGGGTCGTATTTACATTGTAAGTCGCCGATCGTGTAATATATATATATATATATATATATATATATATATATATATATATATATATATATATATATATATATATATATATATATATATATATAGCTTCGACAGGAACCAACAGTATAAATATAATGAACAATATGTGAGTGTTCCTTTCATGTGTTCTTATATTGTTTGTTGCTGTCCAAGTTTTTTATTCAACACTTCCGCGTTGCTTCGACAAAATCATCTATATATTATTATTATTAAGTAATCTACCGGTTAAGGTAGGTTTTCGGATGGACACAACTATCAAATAAACATTTTGTAACTCCAAGCAAAACCTAATCTAGCAACCTAATCTACATCAGGTCTCTCTTCATCTCTGTGTACTTCTTTCCTCCCTTCATCCCGGCCACTATCCCTATCCTGTTCCTGCCCTTTCCTCGTTTGCCCAATATTCTCCCCTCTATTACCTTCTTCAATATTCCACTACTGCTCAATACACCTTTCATCCATTTTTTTCTGCCTCCATAGGATTTCTCTCAAAAAGCCCCTCTCCTCGCCCACCATCCCTAGTACTTCCTCATATGTTTTCCTTTCGGTCCACTTCACCTCCATTTTTCTCCACATCCACATTTCGAAAGCCTCCAATCTCTGTCTATCCTCCTGCTTCAACGACCACGTTTCCGCGCCGTACATAGCTACGCTCCATATTAGAGTTTTTACGAGTTTTGTGTTAACCTCTCTACTCAACGTCCCCTTCATCAACTCCCTCCTCCTTGAGAAAGCCTCCTTGCCTAGCGCAATTCATCTCCTTACGTCCCTACCACTTTGACCGTATTGGTCCAAATCACTTCCGTGATACGCAAACTGTTCTACCTGCTCTATTTTATCACCTCCTATTTTAATATTTGCGAACTGAGTTATGGAAACGAAATACGGAAAAAGTGAACGCCTCCAAACGGTCTTAATTTTAGCACAGAATACTAAATTAACGCTTGCTAACTAACACCGATTTAGATTGCTTGTAAATTTTCATATTTTAAAAACATCCTGCGGTATAGGCAATGTTGTCATCGTTTACGTTTATTTGGATGCCTACATTCACGGGGTGCAAGAAATTACTGCATGCAAAGGCATCGGACCAACGTTTGAATTAATGGCGTACTAGTTTGCTACATGTTGCGATATGTAAATAGTAGTTGGATATTTTATTGTCCACTCATTACTCAACTTATCTTTTATTTATATATAAATACCTTTAGTACACTAAATTATTTAAGTCGTATTTGTGTGTATTCCGGAATGCTTAGGTTTTCTTTTCAGAGCAATATTGTGGGGAGGGGGTACAATTTTACACACTGTAAATTTTGCTATCCTGAAAAGTAATTAATTTTTTTGTATTAGCCAGATACCGCTAACAACTATTTTTCTGGCATTTGGATATCTATTAAGGTCTCTATCTATCTTCCAACTTTGCTTCGTAAATATTCTGCCAAGATATACAAAATCCTGATTCTCACTTATTTACTCTATATAATCAACCTTCCTATCCGTCATTGGTTCTATCGAACACTTATCACGCCTTTTTATAACTTGTTATCTTCTGTGCTTTTTTTCAAGACTGTAATGAGAATTTTCAACAGAATATTCTAAAGGAATATTGCCCAATTATTTTTACATACCGACATATTCTCATTATCCTTATATAAAATTGCAGCAAATAATACATTATAATTAAACAAAAAATCCTAAGTATAATTTATAACAAATATTAAAATCTCCCAATGATGTGAAAAAAATTGCGAGCTGAGGTTAATCAATTACACGCAAATCGGAAATAACTCGCTCAAATACTCAAGCATTTTGCTAATTGGACCACACAGGACATATATACATACATATATATATATATATATATATATATATATATATATATATATATATATATACATATACATATATATATGTATACACAGATTTTGAAACTGTTTTCAGTCCGTGGCGGCATCGATGTAGGTCGGGATTGATTTCGGAAATGTGACATTGGAGAATCGTCGTTGCGGTTGCTAATAATGAAATCTAAGGATTTCACCCACTCATCGGTGCACGGCGTCGGACGACGATAGTGGAAATCGTCTGGATGAAAGACAGGTGAATCGCGTGGTATGTAGGACGGCCGTGGAGAAGTGGGCTGGGAGGATACAGGAGCAATAGTTCCCACATGATCTACGGGAAGAGCTCGGGTTTAAGTTGGCCTGGCGGTCGGAGACCACCCAAGCAGGAGGAAGGCCCACGAGAAAGTTTCCGGGAAAAGTTATATTCCCATCGATATATTTTTTCCCCCTCTCTCTCCCATCTTTTCCAGCCGCTCTCAGCGACGAGTTTCGTCCGTTCGATTGTCTGCGACTCTGCTCGCCTCTGGTGGGAAAGCCCAGATGGGCCGAAGGATGGGAAGACAGGAGTGCGCGAAATGGGACGCTATAAGCGCAGGGTTTTTGGCTCCGAAGGAGATGTTTTTGGAGTGAGGAGCGGGCCAAAATGAGGTCGAGAGGTCTATTCCCACGATAGCGGAAGTGGGGGAGCTGCGTAAAGCGAGAGAAATGGCAATGTACTCCTATTTTTAATCTTCATCATTGCGGCAGTGATAGGGCGAATGGAGACATATGATTTTCGAATTTTCATGTATCCAGTTGTAAAGCGTATAGATTATCGAGATCCATTGATGAATTAACAAATTCCACGTCAATTATTTGCAGGTAATGGGGTTTGGACAAACGGAGCACTATTGATTATTCGTATCCCAATCCATAATCGCCAAACGGTACGTGGGAAGCTAAGTTAGCTCTTGATGATGACGCACATGCTAGGAAAATTGCAAAAAAAGAAGTAACTGCAGATAATTTATTTATTTATTCGTCATAGTTTTCATCCATTTGAGCCGGAGATCATTCACCTTATCGTAACTAAATTGTTCCAATTTTAGGCTCCTTTTTCCCCTGAAACAATTATATGAAGCTAAAAATTCAAATGTCCTCCTTATTTTCGATTCATATCCTTTCCTATTTATTATACACCTCTACTGGTGCCAGTGCCATTTATTGTCAGCACGCATTGTGAAAGTTATTTGACGGTTAGCGGGGTATTTGAATAAATTGTGTAAATAAACTAGTCAATATTCACACTGAAACTAACTTTTTTGGACTAACCATACAAATTATCTCCATTTTAAGGTCTCAAGATTTCAATCGTCTCCATTTAGAATGCAGTAGTTAATATTGAAAATTAAAATATTACTTTAATTCTGCTTTCCGGACTTTGGGGACTCAGAAGAATAAGAAAGAGTGCTTCGATTCCTCTCAGACCTATTGATAACGTCTACCAAGCTATTTACCTGACTAATCGGTTGCTAGATCTTCCTGAAAGGGCTAAAACGGTAAAATGGCCCACATACGGTTGGACTCAGTAAAAAAGGAGCTCTGACCTTACCTGTCAAACCAACTTATGGGCGTTTGTGAATGTGTGTATCTATTTTATGAAACCGAACCTGTGTTTTTAGATTGTCTGTAAAAATGATATTATATTACGCGCATATTATTATATCAAAATATTAATAGAGTATATATATCCTTTTTTAATATTGATAAAATATAGTGGATTAAACATTGTCGATAAACATTTCCTATATTCGCATTTCTTATCTTTGTTGTCTTATTATTGTTGAATTAACTTTATTGAGTCAACATTTAAATGGATTTTGCAATACTCAGACTCACATCGCAGCTTCGACTGTACGCCGTATCCGAAACATCGCCAGAGAATGACGAGAGGATCCTGGGAATAGAGAAAGCGCCCAAAAGGGTGGGGTCAGGTAGCCATGGTGTGGCCGTGAGACGAGGGACACCCGTCCCAAATCCACCTCAAGTGGGCAGCCTCCAACTACCCCTGCAGTACACCGATACGAGAACACCGGGAGTTCTCGGGCAAAGAGCGAGGGCTTGGACCAAGCCTAAACTAATGCTTAAGCGTCAGGTTAATATGCAGTGGTGACATATTCCGCCCTCTGGGCTACCCTTGGAGAAAGTAACCACGCTTAATTAAGCACATGAGCCTCTTCCTTCCACGCGTTCTCTTTGCCCGTCCGTTGTAGAACGCAGTCCCAGGAGGATGACGCCAAGGAGAGCTCATTAATATATGTAAATACTCTCTGCAGTGGTGGACGGATCTATGGACTTCCCTAGGGAGGTTTAAGGGGCTGTTTACTCATATGCCTGAGTTAATTTTCATGCTAATTTTTGGACAGAACTCAGTGAATTGAATTGTTGCCTGTCTTTGCTATGGCAATATATTGTCATTGTATCCTGAAAACATAAAGATTAGGAGGATGATGGTTACATAGAGTTCCAATTCGCTTCCTCCCAAAAGTTTTCACAGTCGTCACAAAGGGATCGGGAAGTGGAACCAAGCTTTCAGACAAATTTCCCAGAAGGATGGGAAACATTTTTATACAGAAGTGGAGCCATTATTTTGCCCAAGACATACAAAAATATCGGTACTTTTGAAGAGATATTTTTAAGTATTTTAATTCTTGGTAGCACAATGGTCGCTCGAAAGCCTTTCAGTGATATCAAATAAAGCAAAACGCCCTCGAGAAACTTAATATTCGAAAGGCATTCCCAGCATTGGCTTTCAAAATTTCAATACTCAAGTCTAAATGTTTGTTTTAAATGAAAACAGATGCAAGGAAAAGTTTTGGCACAAAGGGAAAAAAGAAAAATATAGGTTTGTAGGAGAGTGAGAGAGAGAGAGAGCGTGGGAACGTGGGAAGCATACACTTCAAAAGCGGGTCAAATTATTTTTCGGCAAAATTATAATTTCATGGAATCCCATCTACCGAGTGTAGTACGCGGCGGGCCGTTTCCATCCCGCAGACGTTCGCTTCTCAAAATATTCATTCAACCTTACTCAAAGATAAAACTTGTTTACTGCTTTTGAAATCGGGACTATGCGTGCAAAGACCGATGTTCTAGTACTTCGCCTTGCCAGTAGGAAACATTTCTTCATTTTTCCATTTTAGAAACTGATTATTAAAAAAATAATTAAATCTAAATGTCCAATTTTTCTGAGTAACTAAAGCTGTCGTTTAAAATCCATTATTTTTTAGCTGTGTTTTATTAGTAAATATATGCATCTTGTATAAGGTATATCCCTGGTAAGATATCCAAGAAAAAAACCAATGGTGAATCTCGAGGGGATAATCTAATTATGGATGTAAACCAGTTTCTTTGCAGATTCTCTGGATTTGTAAATATTTTATTACAGAGAAAATATGTTTGATAGCACTACAAAGATAGTTCTCCCTCCAAATACAAAAAGAAAGCGAAGTAAAGAATTTTTTGAAACTCGAGTTTTATTCAGACACCAAAAAACCTGTAAGGGCCCTTAAGTAAGAATTTTTGTTTGATACCCAATTAACTCTCAATTCAAGTTCACCAAAAAAACTCACTACCTTGGCAATTTTTCGGGAAGGATATGAAATTGTCGATTTTCTACGTAAAACAATATTGAACTTACAATCAAAACGACTACTTATCAGTACATACAGAGGATTGGGTTTTATCCAGTCTTTGACATCATAATTTCATTTTCATCGAGGCTCGAAAATTTAGGGTCTTTCCTGAACAACTCCCGTAATCTGTAATATTTTGTTGATTTCATTGTTCATTTTGAAAAGTTGATGAAAATGAGCGTATGTACAAGGTAGCTATTAAAGGAAGGGTAAATGTAGATTAGCCAATAAAGAAATGTTCATCAGCAGTCAATTGATCGACGACGTACTCGTCGAAAATGATATGGATCCTGCGTTCACCAATGTCAATCTATACTCTTGAATTTTAGCCTGTTAATAATTTCACGGCAGTTATCATGACATAACAACATTTATTAAAGATTATGTGTACAGGGGGTAAAATTCGAGTTTGTCAGTTACGCCACATCTACAAAATACCCCATGAACCACCGAAATAGCGTGTTCCGTGGGGTGCTAGGCCATCAATCATTGCGGAATGCATCAATGCGGAAATATTAGCTTATGCATCCTATATGATAGACATTTGCGGGAGTAAAAAAAATTAGGACCCATATATTCTTATTCACATGCGATAGTTGTTTTTGACTGATTCATTACATTGTAACGTTAAAGTTAATTTACTTTTTAAGGCGCTCTAGTTCTATTTTGTTATTCTAGAGAGAATTTCGCAAGAGGACAAGGAGTACTTAAATCTTTCCGTGATAGTGTTTATCTCCCATACTGCATCTAGATGGTTGAATCCACCATAACAATTTGGTACCAAAATAATTTCCCCTGCGTGACAAGAAAATTTAGGTGTTCTTTACCCTTCTAAAAATGTTAACTCTTGCCTGCTCTCTTCGAATCAAGAAGCTCTCGACCTAATTCCTTCACCATATCTGTGGCCATTACTCACCTTTAGTAGCCATGATTGAAAAAAACCCTTATCTAATTCTTTAATTAACATTATATATAATTCCTATCTACCTTATTCACTTTCCTCCTAAATGTAGTCTAAATTGTTGGAGAGTAGCACGCTGTTTACTCGTGTATTCTCATATTTCTCTGTTAATCACTGTGTCTTCCATAAACTATCTAAGACTACTGCTAACATGAGAGCTTAGGTCGTTGATGTATAACAAGAGGAGTAGGGGATGCTATAACAATTCCCTGCGGCACTCCTGAAATTACGCCTGCCTCTAATGAACTCAACCCTTTGGCGACTACTTTTTCTTTGCGATAAAATGAAGTGCCTAATCCAATTAATCACTCTCAGATTAATATCGTAATATCTTAGTTTATGTAACTATTTCTCGCGAGGGACCTTGTTGAAGGATTTCTAGGAATATAAAGAAAAAGCACCAACTTCGGTATTTTAATCCTAAGATTGGTTTGCTGTAACCCTTAACTCTTCTCTATTCAATGTTAATATCCTTACGTGCAAGAACGTTTCTATTTTACATGGTTAATTTATTTTATATATTTATCCTATCGTCATACTTGCCTCTTGGTATTCTTCACGGAATATCCCCTTCAATTTTATCTTGCATTATGTTTCTTATTTATCCATAGTGGCTCAAAGTGTGCTCAATCCATCTAGTTCTTCTTTGGTGTAGTTTTCCATGTGGTTCTTATCTCTGTAATGAATTTGGGCTTTTCTATACACGTTATTGTTCCTCAATTTACTCATTTCCGGATAACATACATCAGGATCATTGAGCAGGTTTTAAAACTAACAGGAATATAAAAACTAAATCATATGTCATCTGATCTGCTTTTTCTAAACGCACGCTGGTTAATTCATAGTATGTTCCTACTGACGGGAAAGACGATTACGTATATTGCGAACGATGATATCCTCTAAGATTTTGTAGGAATGAGATGTTGAAGAAGTAGATCTGCAACTAATAGGCTCCTCCCTAACACTACTGCCTTTGTAGTGAGGTGTATTAAAGAAGTTGGCCATTACTTTCAGAGACTATTATTTTTTATATATTTTTAAAATCTTTTTGCAAGTACATCATTATTGAAAGAACTGCATTCAGAAAATAGAGGGTTTTATAATTTCTAGGACATACTTTTTTCAGATAATTATAAAATATAAAGTATATTATTCATCCCAAGATTTCTTAGAGCTTTTCATTGATTTTTAGGAAGAAAAATTTTGTATAATCTTTCATTTAATGAAGCGAGAAAGGAGATGTACCTCTCTGAATTCCCGGATGAAACGTTCAAAGATTATACTCTTATTCATGTAGAATCAAATATTTGCAGTAAATTTTTAGATTCCACATGGGTTTTTCTGATGACATATTTTTGGCCAATTTCGACATTCTTATACATGGTTTGTTTGAACAATATCGTAAAAACAGACTTATTTCAGAGATTACTAAAATTCCTCAAAATTCTTCAACTTAAATCCATTGAGCACCAACACACTTTTGCCAGCGGCTTTTCCATGCCTTGAAGGCTCCCTGGTAGGTGAATTCCGAAAGGTTCTTAAGGGTAAGCGTGCAAGCTTCTTTGACGGCACTTAGGGTACCCTGATGGTGTTCTTTGAGGGAGAATTTCACTTTTGGGAATAGGAACCGGCCTACTGGCTACAAGTCGGGGCCATCCAAAACGTCGGGATCTTTTTCAACGTGTTGCAGAAGGTCTTCACAAGCAAACACTTGAATCTACTTTTAGTCGTCCGTCAAGACCTTCGGGACGAGTTTAGCATCGCTATATTTTCAGATACAATGGTGTGCACCGTAATATCATCAATGTCAATAAAATATGCAATCATGCGAGCACTTAACCGATGGTCTGATTTCAGCACTTCACGCACACGTCAGGAAAAAATTGTTTCCGATACTTTATATACACATCTAGCATATGAATTAACAGGCGTAAATAAGAGATCTACGCTTTTAATAAATTATGTCATAAGCTTAGAGCTAGCCCAAATTTAGAAACCAAGGGAGGCATATTTTAACAACCAATAATGAGTAATAATTATTTATAAAAAAATTAGTTGCTTCTATTGCCGTACATTTGTGAAGTACTTGGTACTTCCAACTCTAATGTCACATTTTTTAGAAACTTATTGAACTACAAAAATAAAAATTATTTGCCTCGAAACAAAGTAGCTGAGAGTTGATTAATTGATATGGAATTTGGATTCGACTCCCTGTGGAGTTGAATTCTTGATTTGAAATCCCATTTCAAAAAGAATTTCGGATGGAAAAAATTAATGGGATTCCTTTGTTGACCGTAATTGACATGAAAACCTATTATCCATGCGAGTAGATAATTTTTGATTCCTGTGAATTCCGTAGAAGCTTCTTTGCCAAAACAACTGAAAATAGCTTACAGTAAAAATGCTGTCATATCTCTGTAGAAACATTTACTTACTTCAACTAGTAATGAATGTTTATTGAAAATAGTAATATTTTGGGACGCTTGTTTAGCGGTGAATTAACAAGCCTTTAAAATAATATCTTCTTAGCATACAACCACATATCAGTTAAGATGATTCAATATTTTTTCTATTTAGCATTGTCTTTTTATTCTATCAAAAGCTTCAAGCATTATATTAGAACATACTTTTTCTATTTAGTTATATTCCAGAGTACTAAAAAAATAATTACATGAGTAATCATGAATGGAATTATTTGTTCGGTATCTTAGCCGAAATTCTTTTTTTATTGTTGCTTATTCTCTCTACAGGCAAAGTCAAAATTACTCTTTTTGCTTGCCTTTCTTTCCGTGTTTAATTATTATGATGATTAATCCACATTAAATTGATACCTTCTCTCTACTTCTTTAATATGAAAGCTCCGTAGAAAGTAGGCATTTCTATCTCTTAAAAAATATGAGACAACCAAAGGGTTGTCTATGAGTAAAACATTGCGTTAAATTTGTTCAATTAATTTTTGAATACATTAATTTTTTTCAAAATGTTTTTCAGTGCAATTATCGTTGAGGTGACACAATTTTCTTATTTTTATAAATGTGAGATATGGGTTTTTAGGGAAAGTTTCGACTGATTGAACAATATTTTCTGACATTTTCTGATGCCCCCCCTTTTTATTCCTCCCCTACCTCCCCCCTCTCCTTGTAGCTTGGTAAATATATTCCTTCCTCTTGTACGATTCCTCGCCTGATGCTGATGCAGTGTGTCGAAACCACGGTCGAAATAAAGTTTTAATTGTGGAAAATTGCAACAAAGTTCTTATTATGTCTCGATTCCACAACATCACGCCTGACTCTTCACTTCTGTAATATTTTCTGAAATAAAATGACTGTAGGTACATACATCACATTAAAAAACTGAAAATTGTTTACATGTCACACTACCCAGCAGAGCAGACACGGTAGGGCAGAATTAATTTCGCCCTCTTTTTTTCAAAACTCAAGTTTACAAGCCAATGCAACGCAAAGGGGGGTTTATTGGGAAATCGGGTCGCAAAATTTCAGTCTTAAATACTCTGCGGAGACTCCTATTGGATTTTCAACAGAAAATTCAATATTTATGTCTTATATATGGACTCTGGATATGTAAGAAATAAATATCGTGTATGCATCTGCTCACAAAATTAATATTCCCGTTATCCTGTAACACTTTTAGTTCATATTTCGTGATTCTGTATAACCGAGTGGAAAATTTAACTTAGTGTACATAATTTATGCATTTAAAATTTGACTCAGCCTATTTAAAATAGGAAGGGAAATTAAAGAGGATGACACAAGATTTTAAAATAACTACTCGTCCATAATTTGGGGCTGCCTAAAATGCAGAAAACACCGCCACATGAGAACATTTTGAAGAAGTTATTATATTTTAGCAGGTCGGTTTTATATTTACCAAAACTCATTTCTAGAACACATTATTTCAAGGCTTGATTTACGTATTGACACGACTAAAATATTTTTACTATTAGACTATATATTCATATGACATAGTGTTCATTTAAAAATATATAGTGCTTTGGGAGACAGAGTAACTCTTCGGCAATTAAACGTTCCCTCTATTCTCTCAGCAACTCATAAGATAAGCCTTGAAGTGGAATAGCTGCTTCTCAAAGTTTGCGTGTGAAAATTCTGTAGTTTTTTTATTGAAAATTAATCATCATTTTTCACATATATATGTACATGTATATATATATATATATATATCTTCATAAATAGTGGTATATTTTGTGTGGAAATATGCAGGAAAAGGTGATATAATCTTTCAAAAACAATTTAACTTTAAAAAAAATCATCAGGTTTAAAAAAATCTATTTCTCTTAAATGAAATAATACATCGTATTATTTTAAGTAATCTCATTGCCTCGTTGTATTGGGTAATTATGTTTAAAGTTACAAAAAATTTGAGGCTCTCTTATGCAAAATCTTGAAACGGTATATTGATTCAATTCGCGTGGCTATTAATGCAAGGCTCATTTTAAGGTTTAACTCTTCGGAATTTGCTTTTAAAAACATCTGTGTATGAACAAAGTAATTAAGTAATAAATTGAGTTTTACTGACTACCTTCTGAAATACCTACATGTATATTGTATTCATTCTTTTTAACAGGAGAAAAAATGGTGATTTATTACAAAAAGCTATAAACCTCTGTGGCAACAGTGGGTAAAGTTTCACCATTATGTATTTTATACATCATAGAAACACTTCTATGTGTCATGAATCGGTAAAACGATAAGGCTGATGCCTTCTCAAAGTGTGATGGTGGTAAATTAATTTTATTCACGTACATACAGCAAAAGTGCATTAATATCCTTTGAGTCTCAAATCTCCAAGGGAAAAACTTAATCGGTGAGATTTTTGACGGATCATGTTTATTCAAAATTTTAAATCTGCCGAGGCATTATTAAAATATACTATTCTGAATTTTTTTTACGTCAGTGCAGTTTTGATTGAATGTTTGTTTTTATTTGTAAAACTTGGCCCTTCCTGCTTTTGAACAATTTTTTTTTCATTCACAAATAGTTTCAAGGTTTTCTTCTCTCGAACTATAATTTCATAATGATATGAAGTACCAACTTATTTCGGTGTGATTTAACTATTCCTGATTCATATGACCCACATGCATCCTCTTAAATTATGCATAAGCCCTCGCCGACACGGAAATTAAAGTCGATGTTAGGGGAAAGAGGGAGAGAGAGGGAAAAAAAAGAGAGAGAGAGAGCTGAAATTGATTGCTTCAGCAAACATGGAAGAATTTATGGAAATTGCGGAAATGCATATTTTACCTTTACCTTCCTCATTAATTTGGCAAATACCAGGTTTTCATTAAAAACATTCGCTACCACGAAGAACTAATAACACCTTTCTACTGCGGTGGAGTAAATTTTAAAATTTTAAAACGTGGTGCCATCGTGCGGGGGTCCGAAAAAAATGCGCATATTTAATAAATCTTACCGCATTAATTGCTCGAAGTGGCTGGCACCGCAATCGTGTTTTATCTAAAAGTGGTAAAACGCCGAGTGTTTGCAATTTACCGCAGAAATTTTCAACCTTAGCATTCGAAATTAGCATCGATGTAATGAATTTCCCATATATGTCTATATATTGGCGTAATCCTCGATTCATGAATTATTAGAAATTCTTTCAGAAATGAGGCTTCGCAGGATGGTTGTTTTAGATTTCTGGTGGTCTAATGTGCTTGTGGTAAAATGAAAGTAGTTGTTTACCGACGTGTTATCCAAACGTAAATTTTTCTTGTTTCCCATTCACTCATACGGAATGTGCATTTTCCTTTGAAGGCTTCCCCGTCTAGCTCCGTCCCCATTTAAATCCTCTTTCTCCATACTTGCTCTTTCCCGAGCCCATACCTTCTAACGCCCTTTAATACTTTTCAAGGACTGGATATTTTATCAATGCACTTGAAATTGCCTTCAAATATTCTTTATGTTGTACATTAGCATGTCAAAGCATGACCCAGTTGCTTTTTCTATTTTTCCATCGTGGTGTATAAATATCTTTTATCCTGACTTTATGCTAGGATAGATTTCTTTTTTTTATTTTCACCTACCAACTTACATATTAAATTCGTCCTCCAGCTTTGCATTTTATATACCTCTCATTTCCCAGAGTCCGTTTTTTTGTATGCTGTGTTTCGCGGCTGCAACATGCTAGGGAAATCTCGGTCAATGGTGCTCCAACGGCTCTGGAACCCTGAACATGGAGAAGGAGAGGTTTATAATCTCACTGATTCATTGGTAAATTAATTGTTTAAATTTTGGCAAAACATGTTTTATTTGCCAGGTATGTTTCATTTTTTAAGAAAATCACTTCCACCTCACGAATGTCATTTGTATAACATAAGGTCGTGCATAATGATGGGAAATACATATTTAATCTCTTTCCGACAGTATTTGTGCTAGAAATTATGAATTTAATATTTAGAAGTACAGCTCCCCTTATGTTTTCAACACACCTGTAAATTGAATTGTGAAAAATTAAAACGTTGTAAGTTCCCACACAATTTTATTATAAACGACAGATTTTGTTTAAAGTTGAATTCACAACGAATGTAACTTATACATTTCAATTTTTCATAATTCATCATGAAGTTTCATAACGCTGACTCAAATACCATAAAATTCACTTGGCTTAACTGTGTGATACAGGGGTAAGTTTTTCTATTTTTCCTGTCGTCTTAGAATTTCCACGTAGAATCTGTACCATCAAAAATAATTTATAAATCTGAAACTATACTGATTAATCTCATAAAATATGCTCGTGCTAAGAAATTATTTTTTTTTCAACACGCCTGGAATTCGACTAAACATTCTTCAATCAAGCAATGATTCAATTGAACTGGTTCGTTTTTGTATAATGGTGGCTGTTTTAGAATTCCGATTTTGTGCGTGAAGTATAACCTCGAATGACTGGCCTAATTGGTTTACCTTAACGCTAACGCTAGGTGGATGGTTGAGAATGACGATCGTTCATCCAATCAATGTAAATCTGTTTAAAAGTCTATTTAAAGCCATACTCATTCCCGTGATGAATGTGTGGGGTGTGCATCCTTTCCCGTGTTCCCTTCATTCTTTGAACGACCCGTGAACCGCGCCACCGGAACGAGAAAATGTTACGATAAATGTGTGAAGAATATATTTCAAAGTTCAAGAGTTCGAGCCTCGCCATATAAATGAGAATTTTGCAAAATCTCCGGTGTTTCGCCCCATTGGGAGTTCCCCGTGGAAAGCCTACGGATGCGTATCGAGCTAACGGGTAAATATAAGGACACGTAAATCAAAAAAAAAGCCCTTACCTCGTTTTCCATGTTGTCCTTTCAGGGCATCTCGACTTCTCCAACCCTGTTCTTTTACCGCGAACCATTATTTTACTGGCTTCATTCAAGGTACTCTACCTATTTGAAAGCAGTTTTTTGTACTCCTTCCTGCCATCATGATGTCTAAAATATCCAATCTTTTCCTTCCTTTACATCGCTTACCTCGCACACTTACTTATATCTTGACATCCCTCTTCTTAGCAATATTTCCTCCATCCATTTTACTTGACCTCTTTGATTTTCCTCCTGGAAACCACACTCTTTGTTCACCATATTTATCATTAGTTTGTATGCGGAAGAATATTATGATGAGTAAATGAAATGTGACATCCGATAGGACTGTAGAAACCACAGCTTTAAATCAATGAAGTAAGAAATATTCTTCTTTAATAAAAAAGGAAATACATTGTCTATAGACTGTTATACATATTTCGATATTTCTTTTCAAATTATAAATTACATTAATTGTTAATTAGGCCATTAAAAGTAAATCATTTGGAAGCTCCTCAACGTGAGCATAGAAGGCTTTATCAGGTATTCTACAGCCTAATTGACCCAAAGGTAACTAGGATCTCAGGCCACATAGGGAGTGATATTAATCGCCCGGGAGCCATTTATTACCCACGCAATACCTATCTTGAATGAATCTGTTGGCCAGTAAATTACTCATCCTGTGGTTACTTTTGTCCTCTGAAGGCCTAGGATTTAGCATCTGGATTCCCTACCTACTTGTCCACAATGTCTCTACATCGTCCATCATTGTAGGTCTGGATTGACCCTTGTGTTCTTTTGTAACATTCTTTGATATAAAATAACATTTTAGTGCCACAGGTTGGTATTTGAACGATTTGGTAACTAATTTATTAACCTCTCGACCTGAGATCCTAGCCTTTGAATGCTAACGTTTTAAGCTTAATTATTGCTATGCCGATACTTTGTGTGCGAATCTTCCATGATTTGGATTCTGATCCCTTAGACAAATATAATATAATAATGACTTTAGTCTTTAATATTGAAGTGTGATTCCAAGAACGGTCTTATTGACGTGGACAATTTTTAATGGAACTTAAATAGTGGAATTGAAAGGGGCCGTGGGAAATGCCGCGACATAAAATTTTAGCGGAGTCATTCGCTAATGCGCTTTAAAATGCCACAATTTTAAAGTATAAAAATTATGATCCTCTTAATTTTGTATCTATTCAAGTACTCGGATGTGGATACTTGGATTTACTTCCAAGTTTTCATGTTTCAGTGCCGTTCAAAATGTTTTGGTGAACGACTGCAAAATTTTCTCATTCATATGGTAGTGGGCGATGAAAAACTAAATAATCCAATTTATGAGACCTTATGTACAATCGTTGTAGTAAATAAAGGGCGAAGCAGAATAGACTCCTTAATTTGGTGGGTAAATTGTAAAAAAAACATCCAAGATAATTTGAAAAGATATTTTTTTGAAAATTGCATTTAATGTCATTTTTGTTTCATTAGGTTTTAAAAATTATTTCATTCAGGTGACTACCTTGGTGAGAGATTAACTTGTTGAGTCTTTCAAAAAAGTTTTCGAAAACTCTTCTCAGCATAACTTGCGTTATTCCAACGATGACTTCTGTAATTGCCTCCTTGAGAGCTTCCAAGGTGCTTGGCCCAACTGTGTAAGCCTCAGTTTTGAGATATCTTCAAAGAAATATATCAAATGGCTCAAATCTGGGGAACGAGAGGACTATTGAACATTCCCTCGTAAGGAGATCAGGCGGCCGGGAAATTGCGCTTGCAGGATTAGGCGTGAACGACGGGCGGTATGACCCGTGGCATAATCCTGTTGAAACCAAAAGGCTTCTGTGCTATATGTCTCCCCATACTCTTCCATCTTGGGGAGTAAAAGGCTGGACTGCATCTCAAAATAGCGCACAGAGTTCACAGTAACAGCTGAACCTATATATTAAAAAATTTAATGCCCAATATTGCATATGGAAGACACAGCACACAAATCACTTTGGGGCTACAAAGAGGTCTGAACTGAAGTTAGCTAGGGCTGCCAGTTGCCCAATAACGAAAATTTTGCTTATTTACTGAGCCAGGGAGGTGAAAATGCACTTCATCGCTAGACCACAGTGACCTCTGCGTCGCCACAACACTATCATTGTTCTTAAAGAACGTTTCTACTATAGTGCCTCGATGTATACCTGACCCCTAAATGGTAATTTATAAAGAAGGCGTTGTGTTCTTTAGCTAACACCACCATTCATACTTCGCTAATTTACCTGCGCGCTCTTCAGTGATATTTAAAAACTAGGGAGTCGAATCTACTTCACCCTGTACTCGTATGTATCTGACGAGGTCTGACTAAATCTTTTTCGCAACTTCCATTGCGGATTATATATCAATTTCATTTAACGGAGCAAGTACGTTAGAGTAGTCAAAATACAAACATACAGGCAGTACTGCTTTAGACCCGAAATTTAGATCATATTCTCGTAACTGTCAAAATTGGAATATAATTTTTCATTAATTTCATTGGTCAATGATAAATGATTATACCATTTATCCTTTGCCATTTCACATGAATAATATTAAGAATTTTTTTGCTGGGATTCCTGCAACCGATGATAAAATAATTTGACATGGGTCTCTGATATCTCTACTAAAACGTCAAAAACCTTTTTAATTGGAAATACAATCTTGTCTTACATATAAATTTAGTTTTCTGCGACATATCTGTTTGGAATTCTCTAACGTGTAAATACAATGATATTGATTAATTTTAGAGAAGTTAAATGCCCGCATTGCCATTTTGTGAGTAATGAAACATGTCTATCATTAGGAGTCAACATATCGCGTAGTTAATTGACCATACGCTGGACAAGTGCCTCTTTCTCCGTATCTACCGCAAATCATTCCCTGAGACTCCGGTCATACTAGTTTGTCAGGTGCCATTATTCTACCGCTCCATCGTGAAGGTTCACAAGCTTCGGCGATTGACGCTTTTTTAAGCCAAGAGGTCCATCTTGTAGGTCTTCTTCTGTGACCACCTCTGGCCCCTCTCGGTTATTGTTTTTTGAGCAATTTCAAAATCAGAATTTTATTTCTTCCTACGTAAGGTGTCATCATGAAGCCGAGGGACTGCATCAATCGTGGGGGAGTAGACTGCTAGCACAAAGACTGTTCTATTGTAATTTTTTTCTGAAAGTGTAGCAGAATCCACCGTTGCCCCTAAAGTGATGGAAAGGAGAATACTCTCATTAAATTTAAAATTCAAATAATATCAGGTGGGCGATAATTTAACGTCCCCCTGAGTAGCTGAAGTATCTGTTTAGCACCTGAATGCCAACATGACGATCATTATCATAGTTCCCAAATTTTTGACGTGTTGTTTACTACTCAGAAATTTTTTAAAATAACAGTATGTAGTTAGTGGTTTTATTTGCATTACATTTAGATGACTCGATAAAATAAGGCATTCAAATACAGAAAAGAAGCATGAAACACAAGGATAGGAATGAATTTGGGATTATTTGGATAATTATTCCAACGCTGAAAGGAAAACTTTTTAATTATTTGAGCATTAATAAATGGGTACTTTGAATCAGCTGGTTTCATAAATGAGTTAATTTTAAAGTTAATTAATTAATCCGAAGAATAAATGAAATAATGTCATATTTATAGCGCGTTCTCAACATAATTAAACTCACACCTTGGAAATTCCGAACATTCCAATGACGCGATAAGTGACGGTCTGATATTAATTGGTTTTGATTAATTTCAAATGCCTGATTTATTTAAATCTCGTCTTTATGAATTGAATTCAGTTGCATTGTTTTCTCTCTGTGATGTTAATGTGATTAAATTTCTTCATTATAAAATTAAACTGCAACTTGCAGAAATATTCGAAGTTGAACGGAGACCATTGTATACAATGATTCTCAATTCGCCCATTCACATACAAATAAAGAATGGTGACAGGAATGAATAAACACCGAGCTGTAATCAGAGAATAAATTTACCCATCGGTTTTTCATTTATCAATATAATCTCCACCTAATTGCCACTAGGTCCAGTTAAAATCAAATCCGGAACAATTTAATTTATTTTTGAAAATATGAGGTGCGCAAGGGACTTGAATTTATTTTGTTTACCATTATTGTTAACACTATATGGCGCTACCCGCCGGACAAGTCTCTTTAACGTCAATTTAAAAACGAGCACAGAGTTGTTAAATTCAATTTTTATTAATTGAAGAGCTCAGCTTTCTAATATTAAGACACTTATGTAGTCGATCTCAATTGCGGCGTATTTAACTGAAATCTGGATTTGGTATGATAAATTCTGTAAGAGGAATAGTTACATTTGAGATTTAATCCCTAGTGGCCTAGGGTGTATTCCACGGTGTCTTCCGGGTGTTTATAATACGCTTTGGAGATTACTTGCCCAATCTCCTGTCGGACCCAGAATCCGGTCCCACTCCTCGCCTTCACCGAAGAGCTCCGAGTCAGTTGGCCAAATCCGCCTCGAATCTCTTCAGCAGATGCAATTTTGTTGGCTAGCGTCTGCTAATGCTACAATCATTTCTTCTACTGGCAGGTAACTGTTTGACGAGCCACATGTGTAGCCACGGGGATTCGATCACCCCTCTCCTCCATCTACTACACGCGTGCCTTCCCGTGATAGCCGTGAAAGCTCCCGCAGCGTGGCCTGCCTCCCAGTAGGATGAAGATGGAGTTAAAGGTTCCCGGGACCCATTTACTCCCTTTCCTCCCGCCCCGCCCGCGAAACAAACCCACACCGACGTCCCTGGCAGCAAAGCGCCGCAATATATCTCCGTTCTCCATCCCCCTCCTTCACCTGCGTCCCCTTCATCCTTTCCCCGTACGATTCGTCTCTCTCTCCGCCATCTCGAGGACTAAAAGCGCAATCACTCCCGCGAGAAAAGGGCCGCGCCACGCCCAGTCGTGCGTCTCCGAGAGGGAAAACGATTCGTTGTCACGGCGACAATGGGCTCTCACCTCACCCCCTCCCAAATCTCGATGCGGTCCAAATGTTTCGTGTCTCTCCGAGTGTACTGCATTCCACAAGGGCGGGAGGGGACAGCGGAGGGGGTAAGGGAGACGCGAAATTGTGCTTCTCGGGCAGGTGAGCTCCCGTAGCATCCAGTACCACTCACACATTCTTACACACACAGAGACGTACGTACTTGTATCAGGGGTTGGACCCAGATTCAGTGATTTAATGTTAAGGTGGATGCAGTAGCATACGACAGTCGACACCGTTCCAATAAAGTAAAGTATTTTTTCCCAGAAATGCAATGGTGTTTGGGGAATCACTCTTCATTTGCCTGCAGAACGAGCTATGAAGAAATCGGCAATCTAAAATAAACGGTTTTACCCGGATTAGATTTTAATCTTGAGGCCACCAATTTATTGTTTCTGAGGTGTGAATGACTCCCGAATTGTCCTCTCTCTCTCTCTCTCTCCGCATTGATATCTTTCGTCCTTAATCATAATTTTCTAATTTGTAAGCATTTATTTGTTGTGAACAGATTCCCACATTGTCGTGTTAATAATGAGACATTACTAATAAAAAATTACTGCTCTTCAGCATTCATCCATAGTTTAAATAAGATGAACACTCCTTTTTCAATATTATTCATATGCATCTGAGAAATCTAAATTTTACGTAAAAGTTTAGAATATATTATTCCACTATTCACATTTTTACTCTAGTTAATATTTTCCCTTTAAATGATTGTCTTAACACAAATGATTTATTTCTAACATATTAGCTATGACTGTGACAAATCTTTGAGACAACTCAAAGTATTATCAACCTCGTATTATCTTCTTTATGCGCCAACGTATTCCCTGATATCCGGTATGTTCTCACATAATGGAAATTCCGTTATTTTTCAACTCACTACGATTATACATTATTTCTAGGTATCTAATAAATTCCATAATGCTTACAAAAAGGATGAGCCTCGCAGCAAATTCCCCCACACACCTAAGGAGTTAAAAAGTGGCATATTAGTAGTTCCCAGTAAGTGTTAAAAAATATCTCAAAAACATAATAACACATCAGGCTTGGAAAACATTCCTGCTGAAATATTTTAGGAATTTCCTTAAGACACGGTATCTTATTTAAAAACAGTTTTTTAACAGTCGATAAAAAAAGGCTCGGCATCTCCCACCATAACTAGGACGGATATAGTAAATGCAGACCAAGCGAAATATTATTGAGTGGAAGCACTGCAAAAACCCTGTTGAAGAAAATCCGAAATTTTAAGGGTTATTGCGGACTGCATTTCCTTTCTGCTCGGTAAAACGAACCAATAATAATCGTATTCCACGAAAACAAAATAATAGTTGATGATGGAGTCAAAAAATTGATTTTTGTATTTACCTATATTAGCGGTGAGTTATTAAATTTCCTAATATGTTCCAAAACAGAGCATTGTAAACATCACTGAAAGAATTAATAAATAATTACCAATCGTGTTTCCTCTTTTGGATCGTCACGGTGAAACTCTGACACTTTGAAAAGCTCTTTTCCTTGATCTGGCGGCGGATTGACGCGATCCGAAGTGATCCGATTACGGAGTCAAGTGACAACGATTGAGGAGATGCTCTGTAGTAAGTAATAGGTGATAACTTTGTTGGGAGCTTGAATTTCACGATGAACGTCGCATTTTTGGGCAGAGAAATGCAAGATCGGTTGGAGAATTCCATGAACAAAGTTAATAGTATGCACATACCACAGATAATTCGGAATCCGGTTGTGCGTGCGGCTGTAGAAAATTCCGCTCCTGAAACATGTCATCTTGTTTGTCAGGAACTCCGTGATAGCTGCTATTGTTTCCGACGCCTTAAATTGAAGAATATGCAACAAAATCAAAAACGACTTTGTAAATGAAGAAACAACTGTAATGCATTCAATCAAGCGTAGACATTGAATTAAAGCTGTGGATGAATTGAAACATGAAATATATAAATGTGATGAATTAGATGGAATGAGAAATATTCTAAATAATATTTTTTTTGTAAATAAAGATTATTAACTTTGAATCTTGAGATTAAATATTTTGAAATGTAAAAATATCGTCCTCGACGGGAGCACAAATTTTTAGTGAAAAACGGTAGAGAATTGTTTGGATATTATTTCTCTGTAGAAATGATATAATAATAATTATTATATTGATAATATATTATAATATTTCACACGAATTTACAAATGACCTTGGTTATGAGATACAAAAAGGAGCAAGAAATCAAAAATAATATGGCATAATTCCTGGAAAAAATATACTAGATGGTACTGTTAATAATTTTTTAGAGTGTCGAATAATATACGTGTACATACTGTAAAGCTGCCAAAAATTGCCGCGGAATGATGTTGGTAAAAATCGAGGTTTTTTTCTTGTAGACAGGTAATATTGGCATCCAATAGTTACATAGCATACAAGTATAGCATTCCGCTGTTCTTTCAGAGAAAAAAATAACCACCTATATCATCGTATCACATTAATTCCTCCTAACTGAGATAAATTATTTTATAAATATTTATTTTATATTATTTTGTCGTTCCACGCCTTCTAAAAGCAATACTGATATTACTATTTAAAAAAATGATCATTCATTTTTACATCAAATTAAAGTGTAAGACATTTCCACGGAATTTTCAGAATGAAAATTATCGCAAAAAGCTATTTAATGTTTTCTTCTTGAAGTAAAATTTTCTCTTTGGTCAGGATACCTTAAACGCAATGTTTCCCTTGAAGTTATGAAAACTGGCTAAACTTTAGGAAAGCAGGAAAATGGCTGAGTAACATTAGCAGGAAGTGGCAATTTGAATAAAAATCTAAATGTCACTTTCTGTTAACATTGTAAATTGATGTAATGTTTTAAAATAAAAATCGCGTTCTTTTTACGGATGATATTTTTTAACTAACTTCTTATATTGTGCGCGTATATTACTTCTCTGTCATTTTTTAATGCAAGTGTAACCTTATGTCGGGGTATTAGGGCCTTTCACGTATTTTGTTGTTTATTTTCCTCGTCGTTATTGCCACAATATTAAATTCATCATAACTCTGTTGCGCATATGTTGCTTAGCTTGTTTACTCTATAACTATTGATTTTCGCCATGAGTTGTAATTACTCATTACTATTTATTTGCCAAAAAATGTTCTATTTCCATAATTCTTTGTCTCGGGCGTGACTTCATGGAATCGACTTAACATAATGAAAAGAGAAACTTTATAATTCCACATAGATTCTAATCCACATAGATTAATCCATGTGGAGTTATAAAGTTTCTCTTTTCATTATATTCTATTTCCATGTTGCCGAAATTCGTTTGCAACAATGTACGAGTAATATATTCTACCTTCCCTATCCTCATATGGAACCTGAATCATCCGGAAGTCATTTTCCTTTCGGAAATACATATTATTAAATAAATATTATCATCATATTGTTTTGTATTTAATCAGTAAACATTTATTTTAACATTGCATTAAGTGAATGGGGTAAAAAAGAAATTATGTAATTAGCATCAATATTGAATTAAGTGAAAACATTTCTTTTCACCCAGTAAAAATATTTAAACTAGAAGCAATTCATAGAAAAAAGAAAAAGCTCACGGAAAATAAAATCTTGATAACAATGAAGGAATAGGAACGAAGATGAATCGAGGAATGAAGAATAAAATAAGAATACGATTTTTGAGATATAAATGAGGGACAGCATGAATTAAGTAAATTTAGAGTTGGGCATAAACAAATATGAAATAATAAATTTAACAAGAATCATGAAATATTTACAAAAAAAGAAGGTTGAAACCATAAAGTAGAAGAAAAGTACAAATCAAGTGAAAAAAACTAAACAATAAAACCAGTTGAAAATATAAATTCAAGAACTAAACTGGAATTCATATTTTCAAAAATTTCAAATATTCATTACAATTGTTCAATAGTTCAAATGGCGAACTTAATTGATGAAAACAGAAACCTGTAAGCGTAGTTATACAATAAATAATAATAAATGAAAAATTTATCACTTAAAAAGGATAGATACCCAAATGAACTCGATATCGTTAAAACATTTTTTGAAAATGGAGATACATCCCTAAAGACTTATCTCCAATGTCAAGAACGATAAATGTGTAAGAAGTTTGTTAATTAGTTTAACGCTGAACAAAATCATTAATAATTAAGGATTAGCTAATAACTGAATATGAGAATAGTATATTAGACATTACGTGCCTAACATGAATTTACAATAGCAGTTCTTTGCTAGTATATTCAGATTATTTATTTTTATATAATAGTACAGGAAGAAAATATTTTCATAGTCTTTTCTATGCCAGATTTCTTTTTAGTTGACAAATTGCATGGCATGTTTCAGAGCTTATTCGTAAAATGGGGCCCTTTGTACACACAAATGAGACAGTTGCGTCCTAGATCTTTTTTTTATTCGGAAGTGCGTTAAAAACTTTATATTTTTTATCCATTTCCTATAATTTGTTCAGAGACAAACTCCTTTGAATAATGAACAGCACGTGTAGTTACTTCTAATTTTGTCAAATATTCAAGTCTCTAGAGTTAATATACATCACGATATGCCAGATTTCCTATTCAGCCATTATCTATCATGGAGAGCGGGATGTAAGAAAGTCTTCATCACTTGACTCAAAATCCGCCTTCTATGCAATAACGAGATGAGGAAAAACGGCGGTAGAAATTTATCTCTCACACTTCCTTCATTTCAATTGCATCCACCGTTTCTTAGCTGATCGATTTGTGGCTCTCAAGTTTCAATAAAAAGTAAACATCCACTCTACGGATCACCGTTTCGGATTTCCGTGTGAGGGTACATTCCTGTCTCCCTATTTCCGTTTCTTTTTATCCCCTATCGTAAATACGCTGTTAATAACATTATGTATCTCCAAGACATAAACACGTGGTAATTTGCAGGAGGCGAATATGGGTTTAGAAGGCCCATTTGAAAGAAATTGTTTGTGTTTTGTTGTGTGTTTGTGTGAATTGCTGTGAACAGACCGAATTTCTGTCCGGTGAAAAACAGGATGCCATACTTTGGCATAAAGTAATAAACAAAAGATATGTTTTCCAGGCACTAATGCCAAAATGGACTCCCAACATTATATTAAAACAATGCATTAAAGAGCTAATTAACACAAATCGTTTGAGTTCATCCCTGATGCGGAGGAAATAATTGTTACCCAGTATAATGTGGATAAGGGAACCATATCGAGAAGTTATGGCAAGTTGATTACCGAAAAAATATTAGAGGCTCCTAAAACGAGAAAATTTCAATCGGAAGGGCCTTTTATGACCGAAGTTGATTTTAAAAACAGATCATAAAGCACACATACCGAATCAGATTACATAAAGAATATTGGCTCGATATTTTTCTCGCATATTTCAAATTATTTCACACATAAAAATTCAATTTAGAGTTATGAAATAAATTCCTTGCAGAATGATAAATGAGGTAAAGGAAACCACATTGCAATGAAATGCCAATACTATTGGCTCACACAGATTTCTACTTTTTGCTGATTCTCAATATGGCAGTTTTTACAGGATACTAATGGAACTAACATTCTTTGTCACAAACCCTCATGGCAGTTTCCAAGGTAAAATAAGTTGTGGTTGCATCTCCTTTGCATGAGTGGTATCCTGTGAAGTGCTACCTTAGAATTAGTACACAAGTGCCATACTTCCCAGGTAACCCGTGCTGGCAACAGCACGGGTTTTCTTATATTCCTCCGGATTATAAGAATTAAAAATGCTCCTTACTTATTTAGCGATTCCATATAAAACATTTTTATTACACGACCCACGTTTTGTTTCTCTGCAGCATTTTCAGGTAAACACATTACACATCACTGAAACCTGAGTCATGATTTTTGTGTAAAGATACCAAGCATTTTGAGTTATTCTATCATATTTTAATATGCCACGTAGTCACGCTGAAAATCATTTCCTGTTGCTTTTGGTCCATATGAGTAAATATTTAAATATGGTGGCGAGAATGAATAAAGAAACAATGTAAATAGACATAGTGAGATAGCCACGACCGTCAGGTCCAATCTTCTTAGCTTGAAACAAGTAAGGGGGGTACCTTCCTGGAAATCTTCTTAAGGCTCCCCATGGAAATCCACTATCGTAGTTTTCATGGATGTCCTACGAATTTTAATATAAATCTAGAGAATTTTCCCAAGGATGGGAATGTCCTATCTTTTTGCTTCTCACCAGGAATAACTAAACAAAACGAAACGCTCGTGTGCTCACCCCATCGGTAAAGTCGTACATTCAGAAGTATTGTTCCTCAGAGTTTAACACGTGAAGTTCCTACTTTATTTAAATCTACAGAGTACTTGGAAGTAGAGCAAGTCGCTGTTGTTCTGTACTATACTTTTGAGACTTGACTCTCCTCATAAATCAATGGGTTTTCAAACTAATCCATTCAACCTACCCATCACACCTACTTTCTTTTCGTAGCAATTTTCAACAAATTTGGCGGATTCCGTAAACATTTTCTCCTTAATAAGCGTTTTCTCTAAAATATTTCCTGCGAAACACAAAGGTGACCCATCTTCCCTTTAATAAGCGTTTTCTCTCAAATACTTCATCCGTAATTCAAAGGTGACCCATCTAGAGCATAGTGATTCCTCTCTTTTACCTTTTCAATACATTCTCTTTCGACTAATTAACCTTATTCTCTTTAATTGTGACTCGTAATCTCTTCTGATTCATGTGTACCAAGACATATTTGATGTCAGTGTAGTTTCCAGGTATCTAGCTTGATCTATGTTGCTTAATTTGATCCAGTCTATTTTATATACGGTGTTCTGTTCCTACATCCTATTCGAACATCAGAGATGTGACAAGACATCGCCAGGCAGACACATCGACTCTCTTTGTATTGCTCTCTCCGAGACGATGAAAAGGTGCTATCTCGACTTGGAATTTAGTTCGTCTCCCGCGAATGATTTGCCAAGTTTTTCAGTCATATTTTCCCGGTCTCTTGAGGACGAGATCTTCTGTGAATGCGCTCGCCTGATTAGATACTCTTTGGCCGGTACACCGCATGGTCGTGACCTCTCATCTCTCGGCCCGCGGGCACATCACTAGCACAATGCCCGGCCCCATTTCCCTTCTCCTGCTTCCCTAATTTCCTTCTGTGAATTGGCCACGTCCCTTCCGCGCTATTTGCTCGCCTCCTTACCGCATTCGTTTGAAGCGAGACTCGTTATTTGATGCCCACTGGAGGCGTTGGGTCTGGACCCCATTTGGCGCCTATCGGCCGTCCAAGCGAGGGTAGTAGAAAATATTCTGAAACTTCATTAACTCAATCCTGGAGGCATAGAATAAAATTGGGTTCAATCGGCTGATTTCGAGTCAAAAGAGAATTTTTTCCCTTTTAGTATTCAACTAGTACAAAGAAGCTTGTTTGAGTTACTCTAGGTTAAATTTATTTCCATTGATATTTGATTCTCGTTATGCCTTGCGTAATTGCCAATTTGCAAATAAAAGAATTACATCTGGAAAAGATGTTTTTTAAGTCTCTACCAAATACAAGTTCTCTACATTAATCAAATTCCAATTACTGAAGTTGCGTAGCTGACTTCGGTTTAGATTTACATAAATACTTGCTGTTTTTCTAGGATAACCTCAGTAATTATCTTAGCAAATTGTTATCTACTCTAGATATAATTTCCTTTCGTTTAGCCGGTGCTGCATGAAACCCAATAGAGAACGCTTTTCAATAAAAAAATACACGTGGATGAGTTTGAAATCAGTCGTGTTGGTAAGCATTACAAAACCAGACCAGTAATTGAGAAAACAAGATTGATTCCAATCCATTGATATGTTTCAATTAATATTCACAAAAACGTAGTTATAGTTTACAATGATGGGGATAAATGCGCATAATGTTCATTGTTTTCATAATCTGACGGATAACGCATTGGATCGAAGAATATCTTTTATTAGAATCAATTCCGGAATAACAACAAAAAAATTAAAAAAAAGTTATCATGCCGAAAGTAACTTTTCCGCGGCGTTGAAATTTGCTTGAAAAAAATTAATTTACAGTTTCAAAAATTCCACTGTCATAAATCTATAAATACCTTGGCATTCATAATTTTGCAAAATGTCATTGCTTGCAACGTTGCACCAAGGCAGGTAGAAGTTACATTACGGAAAATTCTTTTTAAGAATAGTGGACCTATGGAAATAATTACGGTGCTCGAGTGCTGATATGAGGAGAATGAATTTTGGAGAGATTAATGCGCGATATTCGTAAAATACGATCAGAATAAAACGTACCGCAGCTCAAGTACGTGAATAGATAGCGTGAACTAATTCACAGATTTACGTCGCGCTAGCTCTCGTCACTGCCATCCTGGGTGCATAGCAATATTTTCGCCCGACGGCCGTTCACCCGGAGGCCGAAATCGGTCGAGATGGAAAAAAATATCAACATCGAAAACTTATCCCCCTTCCGGAGAGCCAAAATAAAATTTGCTTTATGCCGTCACCGATGAGATCAAACCTTGAGCGCCGTTTGACCCCTCGTGCTCCCATGACCCAGGCAACGCGCGAACCCTGCTTTAACCTCACCCCTCATTCCACCCGGTGCGCGGTGACCACCTCTACAACCGAACCTTCATCCCTTCGCTACTCCTATATCTCCGGCAATACCAACCCCATTCTCTCTTCATTGCCCTCCCTTCTCCT
This sequence comes from Hetaerina titia, assembly GCA_037158775.1. Classification (NCBI taxonomy): domain Eukaryota; kingdom Metazoa; phylum Arthropoda; class Insecta; order Odonata; family Calopterygidae; genus Hetaerina; species Hetaerina titia. The sequence continues at coordinate 71,772,036 of CM073772.1, read as the reverse complement.
CTCGAACGCGATGTTTATCCCTCCCCTCATACTCACAAAATACACACACACGTACACACGCACCGAGGGCCCACCTCTCATGCACTCTCGCGGCCCCGTATCTCGATACAATCCTTCTCTTGGGGGGGCTTATCGCGGTCCACGATCTCACGCTGGCAAAAAAAATGTGCTCTCTCCCTCTCTTTCTTCCTCAGCCCGTTTTTTATCTCGCAACTTTATCTATGGATGTGGGAAGTTGGATTGGAATGGGAGAAGGGAGAAGCAAAAGGGTGTGAGTTAAAACGAGCACCGCTTATACGTATAGTGTGGGGGATGTGGGGGCGCGGGGAAGTAGTGGTGGCAGTTGGGGATGGTGGAGGGGGTTGAGAGAGAGGGAGAGGGGGAACAGGAGTGTTTTATCCCCTACATACGGCGCGATTCTTTCCCCGCTAACACCTGAACCCCCCCTCCCCGATACCCACCCCCATATTTCCCCTCCCGCTCCGATAAATCCTCAAACGTTCCCTCTACCCTCCATCCCGTCCGGCACCAATACCACTCCCGTTGTATCCCGCACACTCTTGTGACCTCCTCTTGACCTCTCCTTCTTTCATTTTGTCCGTGTATCTGTGTGTCTAAATATATACATGTGTATGTATATAAATGTAATATATATATATATATATATATATATATAGTTGCAGACTTAGTCCATGTATTCGCTCATTTTTATCCACATACATAAAAAACACACACTCGGGATTCATTCTTTCTTTCTTCCTTCTACGTGTGTCTCCAGATACTACTTTTTCCCATTACCGGTCCTCCTCCTATTCTCTTCCAACTGGGAAATTTGGAGCACAGTGTTCGTCGTAACTCGCGACTTGATCGTCCTTAAGCCTTCATCGGATTTCCTACGTTGCCGCCGTCGGTATCCTCCAAGACCGCCACCGCCGTGGGGCTCATGGTTGGTCCATCTCCTTTTCCATCTCTCCTTCCCTTATTCTCCTTCATCTCTTCTCTCCGGGAGCCATTCAACCTGCCCCCACCCTTGCGACCATTCAATACGGGGCAGATGAGGCCTTAGCCCTCCCCTTGCGTCCGCTGCCGGCTAACGCTCGCTCCGTGTGGGGAAACTTCAAGAGGAACGCCTCTTATTGCACATATTTCTCGATAGCGATGTGGAGCCTAGAAGGATTTAATGCCGCGGGGTCTCTTCGGCCTACTGAGCGTTATTCCCGCCGTAAATATTTAAGTGGCCGCCCGTCGCGCATGGCCCCCTCCTCAAACCCTCCACCCCCGGCCGCATTCCTCCTCCAGCGATCCCCGTCGCCGACACTATAAGAGTCCCGAAGATGGATGCCCACTCGATTTTGGTCACGGAGGTTGGTGGGTACGAAATTTATCGCCAAGTCATACCCGCCCTAGCTGAGGATACACTTTCATTTCCGGAGTAACACTACCGGGTACTTTCATTAAGATATTAGGTACCTACATGGGGAACTGAGGCGAGAGGCCTTAGTGGAGTGGTTCCTCGGTTCATGGTCCCAAGTTCGAATCCAGATTTTGTATCTGGGTCCCTGTTCGGTGAGTTCAGTACAAAAGCTTTTGAGAGGCCAATCTTTGAAAAGGGAGAGGAGCATATCTCCAAATGCCGAAATTAGGAATATCACAATCTGCCGTAGGGCATAGGGTATTCAAAGTTGAGCTCTTCTGCCTCAACTTTCAATCCGACCTTTGGCTTGAGTGTTTACCAGAAAGTTCTGTGAATACGGCATTGAATATTTGACGAGAGGTTTCTGAAAATATTTTTTTTCTTTCTTAAGATACTTCCACGCTCTACGAAAAAAATGTTGAAAGTAGAGGTCAGCCCCTGTCTCACATTTACCTTAATATTTGACATTTTTTCTTAGAGCTATTTATTTGTGATTTATATTAATCGTTCATATATAAAGCTGCAAGTTTTATTAGGGAAAATATTTTAAATTAATTTATTTTATATATATTTCTATATAGATATATATCTATATATTGTCTATTGACGTTTTTATAAATCAAACCACTTTGCTTTTCCACATAAACATAGTTTTAAGTAAGGTAAGCACTGAATTGTATTACAGATATTAAAATAATCACAATTTTTTGAGACTGGATGGTATTCCAGCAAAGAAATGAATTATCTTCTTTGGCTGACGTATCGGAATTTACAATGCTGAACTCCACTGGCCTTGATTTTCGTCGGCGACTTCTTAACTGTACTCGTAATTCATAAAAGCTACATCTTTACACGGTCTGTCCCAAAAGTAGTAGGACTGAGTCGATTAAACAATGTATCGCCAGATTTGATACATAACCCTTGAGACCGCACACTGTGGCTAGCGGGTTTTCAAACCGCACGGCTCGCACGCCTTCTGGAAGGTGGCACTCGGAATGCTACTAATGCTACTCCCTCGTCAATTCTGGTGGGGCATTTTGTTAAATATTCGGTCCCTCACTCACATGGTAGGGAAGAGCACTCTCGGTACCAACTTCGCACACACCTTTCTCACTGCTCTCGGTCACTAGTCAATGCACTTAACTTCATTTCGGGTACCACCCGTTTACTTCCAGACGGTTTCTCGCACTCTTGAACTCTCTCTTCAAAATGCTTTTCAACATTCCGTCACGGTACTTGTTCGCTATCGGTCTCGTTCCTAATCCCTAAGGATGCCAAGTTTATCAGAAAATATACAAACACTTAATCTTCGATCCCTGTCCAACAGAGCTGTTATTCTTGCAAGATTTTTGTCACTTTTTGAGGTCGAAGGGCGTCTCGAACGTTCAGCGTCTTCAAATTCTTCTCTATTTTCTCGAAACAACTAGTGCTCATTAAAAACATTCTGTGCACCCCTGACGTTATCAACATAAGCTGCCTTGAGCACGTCATGAGTCTCATCCCCTATATTGTTCAGTTTAACGCAAATCTTGATGACATAGCGCTGGACTAATAACTGGTTCATGGCGTGGTGTAACGAGGTCACGTTATAGAGGTTTCGCAAACGAACAATCCACCCTCCGTAAAGACTGGGAGCAAATTTTAACCGACCTCTAGGCATTCCTAAGATTCCCCTCCCTTGAACTCAGCCAGATAAACTGCCGTCCGTCCGTCCATCTATCCGGGGAAAAGTCCTACTACTTTTGGGACGCATCTTGAATTCTGGATTTTTAATCTTTCCCTGGATATGTTTTAAACATGTGCACTCATGGACTTACACTAGCCGCATTTGAGGTTAAATATATTCTAGAGTTATTTTTAAAATTATATTTGTTACATATGTTAATATTATCGGTATATCGTTATACATTATATGTATCAAGTGCCAAGGTGTTTCTTGAAACTAAAATTATGTTTTCTGAAGTTAAAACATCATTAATCAAAAACTCAAACCTGAAATTATTTGTTATTTAACTAATATTCTCTCAATAATTACCAAATATGTTACGCAGTATCATTTTTTAATTAGCCTAACGTGCTATTTGATGATTTAGAGACAGAGAAACATATACAAGCAATTGGAGTAATCCCGGGCCTAACTAAACTCTGACTCCAAAGATGCCGTATGTTTGGTAAACCCTCTGATATATTCATCCCAGAATTGTGATTGTGGAATCACTCCGGGGATTTCGTGCGACGTAACTTCTGTCGGAATAACTCAATGAGAACAAGTCCATTGTGGAGTGTAGTGGGGTTGTTGGAAGATGTTCCTTAGGGTAGAAATCGAAGGGACGGAATTTTCGAGGAAGTTCCAACAAGATGTGCTTTTCCATTTCCATTCTCTGCTTTACCTCCTTTTGAATTGTTTAATTGCCTTAATTGGTTCACTGTAATTTATTCTCCCGCATTCATCTTGCATGCAAGTACTACCGTCTACGCTTGAGCACTTTTGTTCTGTGTGCTACCATATTAATCTAACAAATCGGAGTCTGATGCTCTTTAAAAAGCAAATGAAACTCTAGCTTCATTTACTTTAATTACAATTTCATTTGGAAAAACAATACTGTAACCGACCATTTACTTAAAAACTGGAAAGCCATTCCCCTTTTAGTTCCCTTTCTTTTTACTTGTTTCTTTTAAAATAATATTATGTTGAAAATCTCAAAACTATTTTGCTAGTAATACTACAAGTTATTTTTAAAAAAATATAATAAAACAATTGACACCAATAAATGAGTACAGTTCTCTTTTTCTTCTCTATTTCTCAAATAAAAATTATTTCTGACCATAGCAGCTAAAATTTGTTTGTCAATAATTATTAAATTTATTAGTATTTATGTAGTGGAAAGAACATGCTTACAACAAAATCAAATTTGACAACAATTTGCGGCAGCTATAGCTTATTCATCAAAGTGTTTGGTTTTTGGAAATTTTTTATCTAGATTTCATGTTATTTTTATTTTATCTTTACTAGTGTAATTAAATGTACTAATTATTTCGGATTGATTTCGATTATTTTTACTTTTTGCGGGCACCTCCGCGTTCATGTATCAGCTTATTTTAATGTGACTTCACGACTTCGTAGAAATTGATCGTTGACCAGCTCTTTTTTAGGTAATCTACCGGTTAAGGTAGGTTTTTGGATGGACCCAACTATCAAATAAACATTTTGTGACTCCCCATCTAGCAAACTAATTTATATCAGGTCCCTCTTCATCTCGGTGTACTTCTTTCCTCCCTTCATCTCGTCCAACATCCCTATCCTGTTCCTACCCTTACCTCGCTTGCCCAACATTCTTCCCTCTATTACCCTCTTCAACATTCCACTACCGCTCAATACGCCCTTCATCCATTTGTCCTGCCTCCATAGGATTTCTCTCAACAAACCCCTCTCCTCCCCCACCATTTCTAGTACTTCCTCATTTGTTTTCCTTTCGGTCCATTTCACCTTTTCCATTCTTCTCCACACCCACATTTCAAAAGCCTCCAATCTACGTCTATCCTCCTGCCTCAGCGACCACGTTTCCGCGCCGTACATAGCTACGCTCCATATCAGAGTTTTTACGAGTCTTGTCTTAACATCCCTACTCAACGTCCCCGTCATCAACTCCCTCCTCCTTGAGAAAGCCTCCTTGCCTAGCGCAATTCTTCTCCTTACGTCCCTACCACTTTGACCGTGTTGGTCCAAAACACTTCCGAGATATGTAAATTGCTCTACGTGCTCTATTTTTCCCCGCCTATTTTAATGTTTAGCTTAGCCTTTTTATTTTTGGAAAATCGCATAACCTTTGTTTTATTAATATTGATTCTCATCCCATATTTATCGCACTGAACCTCCAATTCACTCAACAATGCTTGCAACCCCTTGGCTGACTGAGCAACTAATGCTTGGTCATCAGCAAACCTAACCGATTTTACGAATTCCCCTCCGACTTTCATTCCTACCTCCAGTTCTTCCCATGCCTCTTTAATCATTTCCTCTACATATACGTTGAACAGTACCGGTGACAATGAGCAACCCTGCCTTACACCTCTTCCTAACACTGCCCATCCGGACTCTCCGTTCCCCACTCGCACCTGAGCAGTCTGAGACATGTACAGGTTGCGGATCAGTCTCCTGTCCCTCCAATCCATTCCTATTTTCTGTAATACACGCATTAATTTTTCCCAATTCACTCTATCAAACGCTTTTTCGAAATCTACAAAACAGGCAAAAACGTCCTGATTGTATTCTATATTCCTCTCGACTAGTGATCTCATTACTGCAATGACCAGCTTTTGTATGACATGAAATAAGCAAGAGACGTGACAATTTTCTCAATGATGGACACGTGCTTGTGTACGGCTGCTCCTGTGGGCATTCACTGGCAATTCGACTTGAAAGCGATATGTAGCTCCGAAATTATTTTAACTCTATTTTTATTTTTTTGTACTTTTCACCCTATTTTCATGACTGGTTTACTTTCTAAGTTTACTATACTGTTTATAACTATTCCTGGAATATTCTGGTTAATATTTTGTCAGCAAAGATTGTTTCCTGAAAACGAGTGACATTTCTTTTAAATTTAGTTTTTTCTAAAATCCTGGATACCAAATTTAATACATGGATCTCAGATATCACTATTTTCTAATAAAATTAATACCACAGGCAATGCACATCCAATCTCTTGCATGGAGTACGTGGTATTTTGGCCTTATCAACAGGCAAGCTACGTGTCTATTTTGTGCCTTTAAGTACTTTGTTTCTCACGCTTGCATTATTATTCAAGTGTTGACACTACTGTTGACAGTGAGCGTCATATCAATACAGCTATTGAGAGAGGGTTTTGGAAAATAATAATATAAGTCAACATTTTGCAATAAATGGGCAAGTTCAACTGAGAGAACTCAGAGTAATTCTGGGTATCGTCGACGTTTACCTTGCCGCTTACAATAGTGAGGAGTACAACATGAGAAACTCAGAGAAGCGTTCCTGAATAATATTTTTTTAACATTACAATAAATTCCTCGCTATAAATGTTTCCAGTGGTGAACATTGAGCAGTGGAAGAATATACCAACGTATAATGAAAATGGGTATCAAAGAATTAACTTGTATCCCACGAAAATAAACTCGTTACTGTCATCGCTAGTTACAATGCATAAAAAAGCACAGTGCACGAGCACATTGCCTTCCAGAATTTCCCACAAGGGAACATAATAACACTCGCAGCTAGTTCATTTCAGAAAGTGATATCGCTGGACGAGCCTAAAGTAATTCTATGAGTGGTACAGATTAATTAACAAGTACTACTGTTGTTAAAATTTTAAAAATGTGATTAAAAGTTTTATGATTGTAGTGGCGAGAAAAATCATGTTAAAGATATCATGCAAGAAATGGTGTCAATAAAAATCATGAAAACCGATTTAATTTGCTTTTGTAGAAATTCATGAATTTCTAGTAACTGTTTAGGAACTTTAATTGCAAACATTTGCAATTAAAGTTCCAAAATGGTTGCGAAAGGAGAGTTCCACCTTCAGCTATCGTACCACCCACCGCGATCAAATACAATTGTTCATCACATTTTAATAAATCTGATGAATCGAAATAATAAGTAGAGATCTACACAATTTTACCACATTTTTACAAGCACAGTTTGTAACTGAATTATATTTTTGTAAGTAAGTTTTATTTACTCTGCTTAATAACATTTTCGAAATTATATAATCCCAAGCATTGTGGAATATGAAACACGCTTAAAAGTAGTTTTATAAATACTTATCAAATTGTGTAAACAATAATGTTTCTTGGGCAGAAGCAATTTGTTAAGACGTGGTAAAACTCATTCTTTTTTTATGAAACAACTGTTCGTGCCTCTGAATCTGGTGAATTTTTTCATGGACCTTTAAATCTGCCGTATTTAATTTCCCGGGAGCAAGAACTCTCTTGCGTTAAATAACATTTGCGCGATGTAATGCCCTATGTCCACTGAATTACATTAGTGGGTATATATAAGGTGACCTGTTGCTAGACCTGCGGTAATGGTGCTTCCGTGTCTCTACGGCGGCGGGGTCTCTAGAAACTCACTTTCCGCGC
>CM073772.1:71757008-71759508 GCA_037158775.1 Hetaerina titia | reverse complement strand
TGGATCAGCAGAGGGTTACTCTTCATCTGTGTACTATACATTAGGTTTGTATCAACATGATATTCAAATTTTTATTACTTCCAAATATTTTCCAGTCATTTCTCCAATATCTAAACTAGATAATATTCACAACTCGCTACACAAAGAAACAAACATATATTATGTATGTATGTATATGATATATATGTATGCATATAATATATATATGTATATATATTATAATATATAAACCATAAACAGTAATCAACCCGAAGGTCGGTTTAGTAGGTGATGGTAGAGCTCACCCTTGTACCGAGCCCGACGGCGTGTGAATATTCACACATCAGGGTAGGGGGGCCAGTTCCTTTCCCTGTGCCGGTTATGGTTTCCCAGGAATATTATATATATATGTGTGTGTGTGTGTGTGTGTGTGTGTGTGCGTGTATGTGTGTGTATTATCATAAATGGTCCTTAATGTAAGTAATTCTCATGCTTTTATTGTTACGCTACTATCCATGGCAGCGCGGTAAAACCGGTTGAGGAACGTGGAGGGGGGGGGGGCTGCTTTTTTAGCGTAACTGGTTCCCAGTTTGCTTCTAGCAGTCTGAGCGAAAATACGTACCTCCGCGTGAAGTGTGTCTTTCGGCTTTTTGTCGCTGCACGATTGAGCGTTCGCTTGAACAGCATCCGGACGCATCCATGTACAGCGTCCGGAAATTACTCCTAATTCAAAACTCCATATCGTTATTTATGGCATCGTTCATCCGACAACTTTCTGCAAAAGTACAATTGTGACTTCAATGAGCCAAAATTCCCGGAACCTATTGAAATATCCTTCAGCAAGGAGTGAAATCAACCTTAACCCATCAAACGTTTTGAGAGTAATGAATATGGTGGAAAACTCTTATTTATTATATATATGGATATACACAATGCATACATAATGTAATAGAATATATCTTGATAGAATGTGATTTGAATAACGTAAAGAGTAAGAAAAAGCATATATTGTCGAAATATCCTCGAAGAATCGATACTAAGTTATGCTGACTTCCCCCTTTCACCAATGAGTACATTTGTGTCCTTTTGAATGCTTAAGTTTTTCGTGTCTCCTTCTGATCCGCTTGCATTAACAAACAAATTATATTTCCTGATCAATTGAGACTCTTTCTAACGTCAGAAGTGATACTACAAAGTAATCACACATGAGTGGTCCCGTTGAACATCGTTGGAATTAAAAATAAAGGAAATCTCTAGAACATAATTCAATTCAATATTGCTCCATGGATGTTTATGCTTTTACAAGTCCTAATAATCAGAGTGATCGGATATATGGAAACCAAGGTTATAGTCAATTGCTCCCGTTTTTAAACTTCGGAGGGGTGCTCACTGCATAACTACGACCCAACTTTGAACTGGGCTTCATTAGAGTTGAAAAATATATCTTACGACCGCATCGCTGAGGAACTCCGAAAATAGCTGAAAGCTTGTTTCTAGGCACGTGGGAATTGAATACATTAACTTTGGAATCATTAAAAAAAAAATTCAGAAATACGAAAGACTATCTTTCCAAACCGATAATTCAAATGGCGGTGCAGAGTTCTGCGAAGTTAGAGAATGCGCTTCCATTACAGTTCATTCGCTCAATGGACGTCAATAATTTTTTGAAGTTCTAATTGCAGAGCTGTTTCATCTCCGAGTGGAGCTCAGTCGTTCTATACTGCCTCGTGGAATTTAGAAGCATTCAAACTCACTTACCGTCGTTGGATTTTTTTGGAGAAATCCTTGAATCGGCATTAAATCCCTCGCCGCGTAACTTTTGTTAATCTGAAGCTATTCATTAAATCGCCCGCCCGCGGGCATATTGAAAACATAGCTCTTTCCCTTGGCAACTTTCCTCTCAAGTGTCCCCACGTTCTTTAATATGCACATGACTGAGGGGACGGATGGACTGCGTGGATTGAAATAGCTTTAGAAATAAATTGTCGCGCGATGGCGCTTTTCAAAGGTTTTCGTTTTGAAACCATGATTCGTGGACCGAAGAACAGATGTATCAAATCAGGGCATGACTAATGAGAACGTAAGATATGAAAGTGCGGAGAACTGAAAAATCCATTGCCTCGAACTGTTCATTCATGACCTAATGGGCGGGCTTCATTACTTTCTTGCAGATTTACAAACACCAGAAGAGTGAATTGGAATTGGTTAAGGGTAAATTGAAGTTCGCTTTTTGATTTTTTCTACCCAGATGTATTTTCTGTCTAAGGGTATAGCGCTTTGATTAATGTTGATTTAATTTTTCGATTCCTCAGTTAATCATTTTTCTCATGGATTCCGCTTGAAATGTAATAAGATTAAAAGTATGAATTACTTTTAATTTAAATTAAAGCCTTCACCTTAATATCCTAATAGGGAGTTGAAATATACTCTCAAACAAGAGCACTAGTGAGAAAGAAACTTTACGTTACATTTACTCTTCGAAAACTGACTTTTGGCAAATACGATATTATGTGGGTAAACA